>JAADVR010000929.1:0-12527 GCA_023335855.1 Pythium scleroteichum
CAGGTGTAAGGACTAGCGGATCGAAGGCAACTTCTGTCCTAGTCCTCGAGTGTTGTATATTGTCTGTGTACTGACTGTTCAGAGCTGGCAGCAACTCGGTCTGGTTGTGCGGGAGCGCGCCAAGTGGACGTATTTCCCCTTTGTTTAAGCTACAAAGAACCACTGAAGGATACACAACGTGAGGTACGAAGCCAGGGCTGCGATTGTTACAACGGGTCGCAGCTCGCTTGGTGTGTATATTTGCTTGTCTTATACGCACTGAGTCTATATCCTTTTCCCTTACCTGGCGAAAAGGCATCGCACTTCGTCACAGAGGGCTTTTGCCCCATCGTGTCGTTGTTGCCCAACGTTTACCAACGCCATGGCGACGGACTCCAGTGACCCATCGTCATCGACTGTCGACTGGTCCTGGTCGACACCTGCCCGAGTTCTGGATGCGTCCTGGCCGATGCCTGGTCACCTTCTGATTGAGTTTGAGTCGACGTACTTGACGCCTTTTCTTCGAAAGAGCGTCTTGCCGCGCTGGGGATGTAGCTGATCGCGCGTAAGGATCGCTCGAAGTTGGACCGCCCCCCTACGGTCTGCTGGTAGAGACCCCATCGCTCAGTGCAACATTCGATGACGTGGACTTGGCCTGGTTGACTGCATAGTTGTTCGCGACTTCTCGCTGGCATTTGTAACGTCGTAAATGATCTAAACACATACCGCCTCCGACAAATCTATGATTCTCCGGCTGCCAAGCACACGATCTGCGCGGCCAACCACGCTTTGCTGTCGCCAGATTGCCGTACACGCGGTGGGGGTGGCGTGCGGCGGTGGGGGCGCGCGAGCGTTAACCGCGCGTTGGTCCTGGCGTCGATACTGGAGTTTGGGGGTGGCGGGGAATCCCATTGAGGTTTTGAGGTTTCTTAGCCTGTGTTCCAATCGCCACGCATAATGGCGAAGATATTTATTTCTTCGGTGCTGTACATATACCAGGACTCAATACTGGTTCAATCCTGGATATGTGACCCTGGAAGTGAGTTAGGGCAATTCAAGTCCTGTACTCCAGTGGTGGCGCACATTTATCTGGACAACCATACTGTGTGAGATGAACGTTCTAGTCTGACGAATCTGTCGAATCTGTCCAACCCAGCCAGCTTGCACAATCTCACCTGTACTTTGCATCTAGTCCATCGAATCATCTGGCGGGGGCGGTTTCCTTTTAATCACGATCGTGGCACCCCCTCATGCGTGCAGCGCAGGAGCCTGTTGTAGTTAAGCTGTCGGTATCGAGGCAGCCGCGCGAGTCGCCTCGGGAATGCGATATTTCTGGTTGTCGTCAAAGTCATCCCACCAGCTGTGTATATCTGTGCATGCGCTTTGTTGTTCGCATAGGGCTGACTACAAACGCACAAGATCTTACCTGAAATAATTTCGCGCTGTAGTCGTCGAGTGCTGCGTGGATATCTTCCCACGATGTGAAGTACATCATGCCGAGGGGAGGGGCCTCGCACTCTATCTCATCATCCACGTCATCGCCGTCTTCCTCCTCCTCCACAGCCTCCCCCTTCTCCTCCACAGCCCCCCCCCTCCAACTCCTCCTCCGACTCCTGCCCTTCCTCCTCCACCGTCGCTTCCCTCTCCTCCTCCGAATCGCGAGCTATGCGCGATCTCTTAGCTGCTCCCGGTCGTGAATGCCGTTGTGGCGCAGCGCGCGGCTTGCCTGTGGCCACCATCCGCGTCCCGCTTCGTTGGGTAGAAACTGTCCAATGAACCAGGTCGTTCCCCACCTCTCAAAATTCAAAAATTCTGAAAATCCGATGGCTTGAAAGGAGTGATTGTCGTATGTACCACTCAACTCATTTATGTACATTTTGGGACCAGACAGTGGTACTCTCAGATTAGAGCAATACTTCGTTTCCAAAATCATTGCCGTTCTTACGGCAATAATTTTGAAATAGGGGAATTGGCAAAATTATTGCCGTCTGTTGTCTTTCCCGAATTGTCTCCGCAGAACTGCCAGTATGCTGTTTGAGGAGTTCTGGTACTGGCAGTGCTCCGAAGGAGTACTAACGGATTCTACTATATAGAAAACCCTGTCTGGATAAAGAACCCTACTGTTTTAAGTGAGTTTCTAGACATTTCGAGAACTCGGGGAGAAATAAAAACCGTGCCGATTAGAATGCCGCTGCAGTCACGTAGTGAGAATTGTCTGGGTCATTCCCAAATCAACCAACAACGGTGTAAATCCGAAGCAAGAGAGCCCATACAAGCCAGCACAAACCATGTCGTCTCGCCGCCTCGCCAAGTCCATGGCTGAAAAGCGCGAAGTCATCGACTGGATCGAAAAGAACTGCCCAAACGCGCCTACCCGTGCCGCCACTTACTTCCAGAACAATCGTGGCTGGACAGTCTCTCCTCCCAGGTGCGATACTGGTGGAAGAAGCGGGATGAGACCCGCGCCGCCTCGGCAAATCAGTTGCTGCTCGAGGGCGGTGCTAAGCCCCAACTCGACGCCATCGAGGACGTCCTCTTTGACCTCATCATGCAACGACGTTCGCTCAAGCTGAAGGTCTCTCGCGAGTGGATTCAAGTCACTGCTCGCCAGCTAGCCCATGCAGAGGGCCACGAGACGTTTGTTGCCTCTGACAAGTGGCTCAGCCTCTCCATGGGACGCTACGACCTCACGCTGAGGCGAACGACCAACCTGACAACGCTGTCGGATGATGAACTCGTCTCGCGCGCAATCAACTACATGGCCTACCTCTCCACGCACCGCCCAGCGTTTGGTCCATCGCGTACGCTTTTGATGGACGAGACGGCTGTGTACTTTGAAGATCCGCGTTTGGAGACAGTCGACGTTGTGGGGGCCAGGCATGTTGTGCTCAAGTCTACAGGGTTTGCTTCGATGCGAGTCACCGTGATCCTCGCCGTCACAGCGTCCGGCAAGAAGCTCCTCCCAGTGGCCATTTGGAAGGGCAAGGGCGGTGGCAAGTTGGAGCGCGTTGGTAATGTGTGCGTGACGTTGGAAGAGAAGGCGTGGGTGAACAGTTCCCTTTTACTCAAGTGGCTGGACTTCGCGTTTCCCACGCTATTTGACATCAACCCAGGCCAAAAGGCCCTTTGTGTGGGAGTCAATGCGTGCACACGTTGCGAAGGTTGTGAATTTTATTGGAATAGTAAACCTTCTTCTATTTGGCAGAATCCGTTAGAAGCTCTGTCCGTGTTATCACTTTCCCGTAAATTTCATCACGTTTCAGCCGATATGGATCTTGATTGAAGTATGCAACGAAGAAAATGGAGCATTCACTTAAGAGGATCTTTAGAAAAAGAAGGTAAAACGATGTGTTGCTGCAGGTTTTTTATTCGATTCATAGAGGCACTGGGCATTTGGAGTTTGCATGGTCAAGTACTGTACTAGGATAAGTTGTTAGGGCGTATGTGTCTCTTCTTCCGTGAGGAACAAAGGATATTAAAAGATAAGGTCTAATGTAGCGAACGTATTTCACTTGCGCGGAGCACGGGCCCGCAAGCGTCCTTGGTCTCTCGGTCTTGGTGGTGGCGCAGGGAACCGCTCTGTGGCGGCAGGACAAGCCTCGCTTGGGCTCGACACTTACTCCTTCGGGGGAAATCCTGAAGTCTATTTGGGCACCGTTGGTTATACTATTGTGTCCTACATTGTACAGTCCCAACTGTCCCTCCAGTACCGTAAAACCTCCAGTGGAGGAAACCGGACTGTTACCGGTGGTAAACCTGCTTATGCAGGGGAAACCCACCGGGCGTGAGACGTGGGAGCGTACCCGCTTGGTACGCTCCACACTTGTGTCTGGGGTGGCGATTCCACTCCTTTCACAAGTGCCTCACTAGTGGAGAACCTCCGCCAGACACACCACGACTGTCATCGTCCGATTAACGAGACTCCGTGAGCGTAGGCTAGGACAACCTCCACCAATAATGCGACCGATTGTCACTTCCTTGATGTCTTCTTGTTCCTTCCAGTGTCTTGCCACTCGCCTCGAGAAGTGATCCCCAGGAGATCACACAACTTCGCGAATTTCTGAGGGCCGATTGCCTTGGTCAGCGCATCCGCTGCCATCTCCGTGGTAGGACAATATTCCAATTGAATATATCCACCTTGGTTCCTTTCTTGGACGAAAAAGAACCGGATGTCGATGTACTTGCATCGTCCGTGATGCTCTGGATTTCTCGCGACTTTGATAGTTGATTGATTGTCTTCGTAGATCACCGTCCCACGCGCTGGCTTGAGGCCCAACTCCTCAAGCAGTGCGCGCAAGTACAGTACCTCTTGTACCGTACTTGCCAGCACCACGTATTCAGCCTCAATGGTCGACAGTGTCGCGAGTTTCTGGAGTGAGCTCCTCCATGAGATGGGGGAAGTTTCGAACAGGAATGTGACGAATCCCGAATCCGATAGTTTCGTATCCATGCAGTCTGCGTCGCTGTAAGCCGATAATATATCGCCCATGTTCTCCTTGTTGACGTTGCTCGTTCCCAGCACGATCCCATGCTGGCGCGTCCCGTTGAGATACTTCAGCCCTCGCTGCACAGCTCTCCAATGAGCCATGCCCGGGCGCTTCAGGTATCGACTAACCTGACGAACGAGCCCGGCGAGATCTGGCCGCGTACCCATCATCAAGTACATGAAGCTCCCGACTGCTTCCCGGTATGGGATGCTACTCATCTCGTCCATCTCATCCTTGGTAGTCGGCATCTGTGCCGAAGACAGTTGTTGCCCTGGCTCTTGTGGCGATCCCACTGGCCGGCAATCCTGCATGTTGAAACGGTGCAACACCTTGATACAGTACTGCTCTTGGTGCAGAAACATGCTCCGCCGATTGCGGTCTCTTTCGATGTGCCAACCCAATAGGTATTTGACTGGTCCCATGTCGGACATTTGGAAGCGCCTCTCCAGCGCCTCCTTGAAGTCCTGCACCAATCGCAGTGGACTTCCCATGATCATCAGATCATCCACGTAGACACTGACCACGCACGTCCCATCGCGCGTTGTCCTTAGGAAGACGCAATGGTCCTTGACCAAGCGCCTGAACCCGCTCTCAATCATGAACTCCTGGAACGTGTAGTACCAGACTTGTGGTGCTTGCTTGAGCCCATAGAGACTCTTCTCAAGCCTGCACACTAGGTGATCTTGGCCTTTCTTTACGTAGCCCTCGGGCTGTTCCATGTAGATCTCCTCGTCTAGATGGCCGTTCAGAAATGCCGTCTTTACGTCCATCTGGTCGATCTCCCAGTCTAGCGCGGCTGCGATGGCCAGCAGGAGTCGCAAGACCTCCATGCGCACGACTGGGGAGAATATCTCGTTGTAGTCGATCCCATATCTCTGTAGGAATCCCTTGGTCACTAAGCGAGCTTTGAATCTATCAGTAGATTCGTCCGCCTTTCTCTTGATTGTGAAGACCCATCGGCTCTTCAGTGACTTCCGCCCGGTTGGCAGTGGCACGAGCCTCCATGTCTTGTTCTCAGCCAATGAGTCGTATTCGCTAGCAGTGGCCCGATCCCACTCATGCGCATACTCTGAGTTCATCGCCTCGTGATAACTCCGTGGCTCTTCCACGAACTTGATTGCCAGTAGGGCATTGATGAACGACTCCTCTTCAAGTTCGTTCCTCTCCTCGACTGGCGTCACATCCTCACTGTTGGCGTCGATGCCACGCCTGAGTGGGTATGCCAGTACCCTCTCCATCTCATCGTCCAAGTGACGAGACTGTTCGGCATCCGCCCGATCGGCAACACTTAGTGGGGACACCGATGTCCTATTCGCCACTCTGAGTTGTCTTCTCTTTTTCTTGTGTTCTCTTGTTCATCGTCCCTTCACTACCTCTCGGAGCCGCGACCTCTGAGTGTGCGATGTTGAAATCCCCGATACGCTATCCTGGTGGGAAGGCGGTTGGCCTCAAGTGTGCTGGTCAATCCAGAGTTGGATACTGAGAGTATCTCGCTCGCTTGATCATGTACTCGATGGAGTTGAGGTACGCCAATGTACTCTCTGCTCCGTCCACCAGCGCCCTCGCGCTCAGAGCAATGTCTGGTCCCCGACACGGTGGACGTCCATGTCCTGCATGGTACTTGTCAACGAGACGCACTTGCTTTCGGTGAGGCGTCCCTCCAGACCGAACCCTCGCAAGCTCCTCTAGCAGATCGTAGTGACTCTTCTTGAGGATTGGCCGCACCGCATCTTGAAGAGCCGCCTCCGCTGCGCGCTTCGTCGCGATCGCCCCGGCCAGTTGCCCGCTTGGCTTCCTCAATGGCACATGCCCCAATCGCATGTCCAGTTCGCCAACTGGGCCCCCCTTGGCTGCAGCTCTCTGGCTCCTGGCCGCGGCCTCATCATCTCGATCGCCATCCGGTTGATGGTCTTGTTCCCGTGGCCTTTGGTCTCGCCGTTGAGACTCGGACTGAGGTCCCTCCCCCTCAAGTCCGCTCTGGGACGGGGCGGACCCCTCGCCGTTCTCACGAACGAGCGCGGACGATTCCGCCGGTACTCGCTCGGAACGTTCCTCGGCACGGTACTCTTTGTCATCAACTTGGCCCGACTCCATCCTCGAAATTGATGTCGCGGTCCGCGAGCCGGTTGCGCCCGCAGCGGGTCTGCTCGCCAGTGTACTTGCGCAGGATCTCCGACGGGAAGCGCGCTGGTTTGTTCTCCACTAACACCACGTCCTTCCCTCGGATGACCTCCAAGTTCGAGAGTTGTATGTGTTTGTAGCCGCCACGATCGGCGTTGTAACCCACAGACATACGCTTGATTGCTTTCCCATCTGTCTTCTTCCGGTGTTGCTTAGGAATGTGTCGATACGCCGTGCAACCGGAGACTCTGAGTGGGACGCTGCAGGTACGTTCCGGGACCACCGTTCGTGCGGTGAGTCCCCGTCGAGTACTGCCGTGGGTGTCACGTTGATGAGCGTGACTGCCATGTAGATCGCCTCCCCGATGAGGGCGACCGAATGATGGCCATCATAGATGAAGGCCCCTTGCCTTCTCCATGATCATGCGCATCCTGCGCTCCGCGATGCCGTTGTCCTGCGGGGTGTAGACTTGTGTGAACCGCATGCGGATTCCATACTTGGCCTTCACGATGGCTCCCAGTTTCTCGTACTCCTTCGCGTTGTCGGAGCGGAGGAGGCCCATTTCCTCGTCCGCATCGGAAAATTGTAATAGATCCAATTGATCTTCTTCCGTGTCTCCCTCCTGTACTCTTCGAACGCCTCGTAGATATCTGATTCGTTCATCATGAGTCTGACGAACACGTGGCGAGTGTACTCGTCTACAAATATGACGAAGTAGTGGCACCCGCTAAACGTAGCCACTGGCAGGACACCGATGTCGCTGTGGGTTACATCTCCTGGCCATCTGGCCTTTCGCACAGATCGCCGTGAGTAAGGAAGGCGGGACAGCTTTGCGAAGGTGCACGGTTCGCACACAAACGAGTCTATTAAGGATTTAGAGAACGGTCTCTCTTCCTTCAAATAGATCTCGTAAAGCTCTCGCATCGCTGCTCGTCCCGGATGTCCTTGGCGCCTATGCCATAACATCAACTTGTCAGCACTACTCCCCAATTGAGTAGCCGTCAAAGCCCGTTCCTTACCCACAGTGGGTAGCACGTAGAGACCCATTTGGTCTGACACTGGCGCATACGCCGAGTACCCGTGCTCCTTGTGAGCGATCAGGCACTCATCGCCATCAAACTCGATACGCATCCCGTCTCGGCGCACGGCTTTGCGCAGGGACAGTAGGTTGAACTTGAACTCCGGCACGTAGATCACGTCCTCGAGGTAGAGCGTCTTAGCTCGTCCCTCCGCGCCTACGATCGTCAAGCTCGCAGTGCCCTTGCCAACGCTCCGGTGCGTGGTGGCACCGCATTCCACTATCCCAGGAGTGGGAGTGTAGGAGGTAAAGATGCTGCGGTCCTTCGTCATATGGGCCGACGCGCCTGAGTCGACGATCCACTCCGTATCGGCGGACAGGGTCGCCACGGAAGCACACTCCAATGGCAGGTGGTGTCGGAACGTCCGCAACCGAGGACACCGATTGCCCTGGCTTAGGGACGACCTCCTTAGTGGTCTCATCCGGCTTCACCGTCTCAGACGTTGTCTCGGTGGGTGGTGTCCCGGTTGGACCCAACTGCTCCCCACCCGAGTCTCCATCGTCATCACCGAGATCCGAGCCGTCGTGCTGGTACGTGCCTTGTCCGTACAAGTAGAAATCACCAACACGGGGTCGGCGCCAGATCTCGTCTTCCCCGGGCGACCCGGCGAAGTTGGTATTTCTTGATCTCGTCATCCGTTGATCGGCGACCGCGGATCTCAATACCAAAATTCTTAATGCGCTCGTTCTCCACATGCGCACGTCGCACCCGCTCCGCCTTGTCCACTCTCTGCTTCTTCGCACTCGCCGATTGCGAGGCGGCTGGTGGGTGAGAGCTTCCCGGGGTGCCCACGGTTGGTCCCCCTCTCGGCGTTGAGACGGAGCGCTTCTTGGCGTTGGGAGGTGTCATCACGTTGGGTCGGCTCCGACCGCCGCCGTGGCCCTTCCAGTGGCGCGTGGCCTCACTGTATCTTGAGCCTCCCACGCTGTCCCGACGGCCCTGGTTTCCTCGCTCTTTGAAGCGCCGTTTGCGCTCGTTGAGTCCGCCACCGTAGGCTGCACCGGTGGGACGCCAATTGCCCTGACGGTCGCCGGTCTGACGCATGTGGTCCTGATAACCGCGTTCGTAACCCCCATGGCTACGCGCCTCACTGGGTCCGTAGCGACTGAGATCGTCCAGTTTCCCAAGTTGAGGACCTTGGCGGAAAACTGAGGACTGCGGGCGCATCGGCCAATCGCCGTGCCCCTCATAGCCTCGGTTGCGATGGTCGAAATTGGCCTGTGCGAAGCCGCCCGATCGGGGCTCGCGCCAATCACCCACGCGACCTTGCTCATGCGCTCGCGCGAACAGAGCGTGATGGGTTCTCTCGTCCTTCGTACGGGGCGAGAACGACGACCTGCAATCCGGCGATCGCGAACGCCGTGGCGAGCCGTAACGCCGATTATCACGGCCGCGTCTTGGCGATCGGCTCCGCCCGCGAGAGCGAAAGCGATCACGCCGATCGTGGCTGCGCCCACAGTACTCGCGGTCGCGGCGCGGTGAGCGGTTGCGGTTGTCGTTATCGCCGAAGCGGCGGTCATCGCGCTGAAGTCGCTGTTCGACCTCTCGCGCTGACTTGGTGGCCGCCTCCCTAATCAGAGCGTCCAATTCGCTCCGACGAAGCGTCACCTGATTCGGGCTGGACTTCTGAGCCTTTCTCTCTTTGTCCTTCTTGCCCTTCGCCGCGTCCTTGGCCGCCTTCTCGTCGCGCCACTTCTCCATCTTGGCCCGGCGCTCCGCCTTCTCTGCATCGGTGAGCCGATCACACTCGACAGCAGTATGGCCCATGACGTGGCAGACGAAACATCCACGCTTCGGCTTCTTGCCCGTGGATGGCGGCTCACCGCCGGTTGTGGTGGCCGCAAGCGCCGTCTCCGTTCTCGGTGTCGCTGGATAAGTACATTTCTCTGGCCGTACCACGACTGGACGCGCCCTTCCCACTCAGGGGGCAGGTGCTCGCGCATCATCATTGAGCGCGACTTGTCTGAGTACGTGGTGCCCGTGACCGTCTCTTACCGGTTCAGGAGCACGTCGAACTGCGCGATAAATACGGCTGGGTCGTCCCCCAGTTTCATGGAAAATTCCGTCAACTCACGCTGGATCTGAGCGTGGTTGAGGGCATCGTCCTTGCCGTATCTGTCATCCAGGAGTTTCCACGCGTCATATGCCGTCTTCCCATTGACCAAAATATGGAGGCTTTCGGCTAGGGATTCACGAATAATATACGTCACCCGGCTCATCTCCTGGTGCATCGTGACCGATAACGTCTCCCCCAGTACTGCCGGTAGTAATGAGTGGGACTGTCGGTGTCTCGGGCACGCGGATCGGAAGAAACACGACCCCGTTGCGCAGCGTGAACGTCTGCGTCCCATCATAGTCCTCGACCCGCACGTAACCGATTAGCGGCGGGTCGAGCGACTGGAGGGACAGCTCGATGGTGTCCCTGGCTGCCGACCACTTGTCGGCATCGCCAGAGAACTTCACCCTCGGCAGCTTGTCCGGGGTGATTGGGCTCATAACCACTTGTGGGAAATTGACGCAGTGAAGAAGAAGGCTGCGGCATTGCACAAGCGCGTTTGCTCGTGGTCACTGTGGCGCGCGCACAACCATGGCATGCCAGTCGGGGGATGGCTGGTGGATTTCGTGAACCAGATCTGTGAATGCCGGGGGGGGGTTCAAATTCAAGGTATGTGCACATGTAGTGATTGCTCAATACCGAGATGATGATCCACACGCAGTTGGCAAGAAGAGGAAGCTGCTCGATCGGTCGCGTACACAGCCACCTCCTACTAGCTGGGACGACATTGTACGTGGCGTCGACTCGCTACCGAATTCACCAACGCAGTCCTGGTGCCTGTCGATCCACCTCGTCGTTTCCCGCCACTTTCCGAAGCCCAGTTTCAGCGATTTGCTCCTCCACCTCACACGAACGATCGTTCGTGTCTGTCAGTGCCCCAGTACATTCCCGCTCCCGTCTTTCCACCACCACCGCCGTCTGCGTTCCAGCTGCAATGGCCGCCGCTGCCGCCGCCGTCTGCGGTGTGGTCTGGTCGATGGCAGCAACACTGGTCAACTCAGGACCAGTCGTGGACCTGCCCATCGCAACAGCCCTGGGCACCCGAGCACATGCATGAGGCATGGCAGCATCCCCACTACAATCAGCAGCCCACACTAGCGCCCGCGCGCGCGACTTCCAGTGATTAGCGCCTGGCCGACGAGCTGGAGGCGGCTCCTCTCCCTGCCAAAGACCCTAATCGGGGAGAGAATCGGGTAGAAGTTCTGTGGCCGTGGTCCAGGTTAGTTCGTGCAGACCAGCAGCGACCTCGTTTCTCTCCGCACGAGAGAAGTAATCGGCAGTCCAGCGGGGCTCGCCAGCGAGGCCGCCGCGCTATTGCTACAAGGGCGCTCGTCCTCGACTGAGCAAGGATACACTAAGCTTAGTGAGCACATGCGAAATGCTTCAGTCCCTAACGTTGTCTTGTGTGGCACAGGGTTACTCCGAGAATCTATGCTGAGCTCATTGAATTGAAGTGCATTCATTCTCGAATCGGCTAAATTCACGAACTTATTTGACCTCTCTGCCACTAGACGCGCTGGCCACCAGTGCTCTTCGTCGAGACGGAATGGACCACACACGACTCCGTCTGAGCAGGAATGCAGCCCCACTGTTCTCAGTTCTGAACTACCTGTACGGCCCGACCTTCGTCTCTCAAGATGCTGTCGCGAAATGATGAACTCCGACTCTGTCGATCTATTGCAAATCAGCGCGGCGGAACCATCACCGGCGAGGCAATTGTCGCTCTTCGCCATGCGTGGAACCAACGCGGTGTTGGTGAAGTGGAGGCGGAGTACACGCTCACTGCACTCTTCGAAGCAGCGGGAAGCTCAATCAACATCTCGGAAGTTCAAACTCTCTATCCGCGAGGCACCGTATTGATCATGTCACCATTGTTCCCATTTAATCGTGTTGATTCTTCTCTGTAGTTGATCGAGCAGAGCGTAAGTGATGGCTGTCACTGGTAAGGCAGAGTGTGAATCTAATAATCTGCAGACGAGGCATGACGAAGTTTATGGAGAGGGAAGAGCATGGTGTCGAGCTTGCGCCTTCGCCTCCGCCGCTGCCAACTCGACGCGCAAGCACTGTGCTCGGGAGCACGGCTTCTTCGTCACGACTCGGCGCCGCCAGGCTCTTGGGGACCGCCCCAGTCGCCAACGCGAGCGAATGTGGGTCCTCCGTACAAAGCGGAAAGATGCTTTGGAGAAGTCGAAGCGTCCGGTCCGAGCTGCAGTGCCTCGTCCGTCGTATACAGCGGTAGAGGCAGATGAGCATGGTGCGCACGGCGCATCAAATCCTCTTGTTGTCTACAGCCGTTCCAAGATCAGTGGTACGGGCAACGGCGTCATCGCCAGTGTGTCGCTCAAAATTGGGAATATAGTGACTCGCTACGATGGCCACTTTATGGACAGAGACAAAAAATTGCAAGCTGGTCCAAGTCGGTATGCAGATGTATGTAGAACTCACCAAGGCCATTTCGCCGGGAGATGAGCTGTACACGACCTACGGTAAGGGATACAGGATAATGTTTTTTAGTGCGATGAGCATATACATTGCGACGCAAAGTCGGATAAGGAGAAAATCTATTTCCGAGAACCTCAATACCTAACGTTTTCAAGGTGGTAATTTGATACCCAACAAAAAGTCATTGGTGGCGGCGGCTCGAGCGGCATCGTTAACAGCGACACAAAACGGTGTTAGTTGAGGAAGAACGCGAGGTTCCCTGACAGCGGAAGCCGAGTTTGGACATTGTCAGAGTCTCGATCTTCGATTGTCAGAGTCTCGATCTTCGAGGGGGGGGGGGGGGGGGGGGGGGGGGGGGGGGGG
>JAADVR010000930.1:0-12497 GCA_023335855.1 Pythium scleroteichum
GAACTCGGAGAGGATGCACAGGCTATCGAGTGTTTCGTCACCGCGACGCCACGAGACGCCTACGAAGTCCACGACACGAGGGTGGTCCAGCGTGGCCATGAGCTTGGCTTCTTCGAGGAACGAGGCGATGTGCTTGGCGTCACATCGGCGAGCGGGAATGAGCCGCTTCACCGCCACGTCGGCGCCGTCGTACCGCCCGCGCAGTACTTCACCGTATGCGCCCTGACAACATTGACGCCAAGAAACACTTCGTCCAGCGGCACGTAGGCGTCAACGACAGCTCTGTCGTTCATGAGCGCGACGACTACCGCATTGGATGCCGCTGGCATGGCGCGGTAACCTCTCGAGCCGTTCGACGATGAGTGGCGGCTGCCGGTGGAAGGCTCGGTGTTGCTCATCGCGTTAGTCTTTGGTGCTACTCCATTGTGTGCGCGGGGTTGGGCTGGATTCGGCCGAGAGCTACCCGACTCCACGTCGTGGAGTGTCGTATACGCTGCTGCATCGTTCGTCGTGCCATTCGATCGTTTCTTGCGAAGCACAAGGACCGTGATCACCAATAGGAGTAGAACAACGACCACACCGCCGGCGATCACGACGATCGTCGTCGAGCTAGTTGATGCAGTTGTAGGCGTCGGCGTCGTCGTCGGCGTCGGCGTTCGTACGCTGGGTGTCGACTCGGAATCCGTTGATGGTGTCGGAGTTGTCGGCGTCGGGGTCACTCCACACTCCGTGTGGATTGGCCGGAGGAAGTCCTCGTAGAGCATCAGCGTGCCGGTAGTCGTGGGGATCGTGCACTCGTTCGGCGCGGCGTCAACGATGGCGCTGAAGATCGATGCGCACGACTCGCTGTCACACATACGCGAGATCTGGCCGGCCGAGGGCGTCACCGTGAGCAGGTAGAAGAGGTACCCCGAATCGTTAAAGCATGTCTTGGCCGTGGAGCTGGAGATGGCATTGATGGGAGCCGAGCCGCAGTCGAGTACCATGGTGATCGGGGTCAAGTGAAATGCGCAATGAGAGATTTTCGGGACCTCTCACATGTCGAGTCGTCGAGTCGATACACCACCGGTCGGCTCTATGCAGCCATTAGGGATCCCTGCGAGTGTGTTGACAATACCGTTGCGAGTAGCGGTACGGTACTGGACTTAATCAGCTGGCGAGCTATGTGTCCAGTCATGGAAATAGTGGGATTCTCCGTGCTGTCTGACTCATCGCCTACAGAGAGAGAACCCACAACTCGTGGGCTCTCCACTCATGGCACGAGTGAAATGGGCGGTAGCCAGCTGAGTGCTCCGCCCTCGCTGCTGGATAAACTGGACTTTTTTTTCTATCGCAACGGGTACAGACGCTTTGCTGAACTGACATCGCTCGACGAGGTCAGTACAGACGCGGGTGAGTAAGAAACGTTCAGTGGAGAAGGCACCAACGAGATATGCCTTCCAACCAGGCAAAATAGGTACCGGTAGTTCGCCCGATTGGCGTAGGCCACATTCTATCTGCCTGCAATTAAACATGCAAATACTGGGTTTTCAGAAGCGGTCATTTGCTGCCATCTGCAGCAGCAGTGTTGAGTGTGCCTAACTGTGCACTTGGACCTGCAATTATCTACAGTACGCTACATCTTCAACAAATCTGGCTTCACCCAAGCGTAATCTGTCTTTTCAGTCCAAGATCGTCGACAGCAGCAACATAATTAAACGTTCGGAGACGTCAGCACCAGGGAGTGAGAACGAAAAGCCACGTGTGCAGCACGTAGCGGAGCAGTGACAGTCGTGGTCTGGCCGTTCTGGAGAGATCGCGGTGTTATTTTTCCCGGTTAGCTGCCTATTCGAACTGTCGAGCCTGAACTCAATTTCTGAAATTCTCCTTCCTTCGCATGGCCCACGCTTTCGCCCTCGGGGTTCTTGGTCAGATATATCCCATCACCATTGCATGTCTAAACTCTGTCCGGTATCCTCGCCACAAGACATCATGTTTTGCGGCGAGGATACCGGACATGGTCCAGAGTGGACCCATCACAGCCTCTTCCACTGTGGCCTGGCCACTCTTCGAAGACCGTGGCCTGCGCCACGATCTTCGAAGAGTCTTCCTTTGTCTAACGACACCATCGAAAATGGTGACGTGTTATAAATGATAACTGCATGGGAGGAATCTTGCATAAAATGCTAAGAACCTATAAACTGAGATATAATTTCCTTAGATCATCGATATACTAGATGGTGTCGTTGGACGGAGATAGACTGTACACAGAGAAGCGGTATGCCGTTGCGTCCTCTGGACTTCTGGGCAGTCCCACCGAAGCCAAAATGGACTGTCCATATCCACCAGTGGGCTCACAGCATTGCGCTTGGTGACAGCGTCCCGTATTTGAGGAAGCAACTCTCTCTTTCCATCCATAGAACACGGAACTGGGTGTATCTCCACTCGCTGGGCTCACGAAAGTCTCACCGGCTGATTCAGTCCAGCGAAGATTCACTGGATGGCACCGTCGATGCAAACAGAAGGGCCGTCATGACAGAACTTCGACAACTGGAGCCACTTCGCACTCTGCGCTCCAGACACGAGACCTCTTCCCACTCGCTCATTCTCCATTCCACTTCGCTTCGATCACCATGGTTCTCGACTGCGGCTCGACCCCCATCGACGCCATCTCCAGCTCCAAGGCCAAGATATGCTTCAACGACTCGGGGTACCTCTTCTACTTGCTCACGATCGCGCCCTCGGCCGGCCAGATCTCGCGCATGTGCACGAGCGACGCCTGTCTGTCCATCTACAATGACATTTACGACGTGGCGCCAACCGAATGCAAGATCGAGACCAAGACCGGCACACTGCTGCTATACGAAGACTTCCTCGACCCTATCTGGGACGAGCGCAAACCCACCACAACACCGGCGCCGAGTACCCCCACGCCTACTACCCGCACGCCGTCGCCTGTGCCAACGACACTGGTACCGGACGGCGGGATGACACAGGCACCACCGTCGGTAATTACCGTAACTGGCTCGTCCTCCAACAAGTCGACGACGATCGTGGCGGTCGTCGTCGGCGTGGTCGTCGTTCTGGTGGCAGTGGTGACCGCGATCATCCTGGTTCGCAAGAATCAAAAGAAAAAAATCAAACGACGAAGCAACAGCGTACAGGGCGGTTGGCGACGGCAGCGCTGCCTGAAGAGATGGAGCAAGAACTTGAGTTCCCCAGCTTTGATTCTAGCTTGGCTTGTCCATTTGTCTCGGTTCAACCTGTAACTCTGAGAGAGCGCTTGATCTCACCTGAATATTAATCGCGCGTTCACATACATCAACCCCGTGCCACTTCGCATCAACGCGCCTTAGCGAAGTGTGAGTCAGCTGAGGTACCAGCAATCTATTTCATTTTATATTGTATTGTGCGCGGGGCGGCCAGTAAGTGTAGTCTTCCAGTCGCTGGTATGGCCATTGGCTACGGGGGAGTGTTTCTTTGCTCAATACATGTGTCGAGAGGTCAGACTTGACCTCTCCGAGATCTGAAACATTCGTCGGAGCACTTCGTTCGCACACTGCAGCATCATATCTCTATCTGCATTGCCCACGCTCCGATCTGATCAACTACTGGCGACTCCTGCTAAGTCTGCAAGGTCCGACTCTGAAGAGACAAGGCGGTCATATATAAAGAGTCAGAATATGTGAACGTTCAACCTCAGTACGCCCGACGTGAGGACAAGGTGGACGCCTTCTTTGCAAAGAGCTGGAGACGGGCGTACGCCTCCTTGGCGGTCGGGCGCTTGCTCGGATCCACCGACAGACAGGTGCGAGCAAACGCAACAATGTCGATCGGACACTGATCCGAGAACGACACGCTCAGCGAGCCGTTTGATACGGACGTCAGGATCGCCATCTCAGTCTGCTTGGCCTTTGCATTCGCGTGGGCCTGAGCAGCGTACGCATACGGAAGCTTCTGCGTGTCAAGCTCCGCCAGTACGACGCCGAGTGAGTAGATATCGGCCTTCTCGTCGTACCGCTTGCTGAAGATGACCTCCGGCGCCATCCAGAGGTACGTGCCAATCCCCGCGGTCATCGTGACGTCCACGCGCTCGCGCGCAATGCCAAAATCGGTGATCTTAGCGTCGCCCTCACGCGACAGCAGCACGTTCGTGGATTTGAGATCGCGGTGAACGACGGGCGACGCGAGCCCATGGAGATAGACGAGCGCGTCGGCGATGTGCATGGCGATCTTGAGCTTGTCGCTGGTGAAGCCCATGGGCTGGTGGGTATCGTCGGCGTACGCGAGCATGGAGCGCAAGTCGCCACCCTCCATGAACTCGGACAGGATGCACAGGCTCTCTAGAGTCTGGGCGCCGCGGCGCCACGAGACGCCTACGAAGTCGACTATATGTGGGTGGTCCAGCGTGGCCATGAGCTTGGCTTCTTCGATGAACGAGGCGATCTGCTTGGCGTCGCGACGGCGTGCGGGTATGAGGCGCTTGATCGCGACGTCGAAGGCGTTGTACTGGCCGCGTAACACTTCTCCAAACGCGCCCTGGCCGATGACTTCACCGACGAAGACTTCGTCCAGCGGCACGTACGCGTCTTTCACGACTCGGTCGTTCATGAGCGTAATGACCGCCGCGTTGGTGGCCGCTGCCGTGCGGTGGCCCCCAGAGGACGACTGACGACTGCCAATCGCCGGCTCTGTGGTACTGGTCCCATTGGACTTCGCTCCGTTCTGCGCTCGCGACTGAGGGCTTGTCATACGATGGCCGTTCGAGTTGCTGCCATTGGCCCCGCCGTCGTTCGCTCTTGCGTAGTATCCTTCGTCGCCGCGAGCGTCGTGGTCGCGCCGCTTACGAAGCAGCAGGATGGCAACGATCACCGCGACGACCACGACCACAACACCAGCAGTGACCGCCACGATCGTCGTCAGGTTCGAAGACGACGAGCCCGTCGTGGTGGTCGTCGGCGTCTCGGGCGTTTGGGAACTTGGTGTGGCGGTCGTTGTGGCAGGCTCGGGGGTCGTCGTCACTGGTGCGGTCGTGGTCGGCGTTGGCGCCACGGTGGTCGGTGCCGGCTGGCACTCGTCCCAGATGGGGTTCAGGAAGTCTTCGTAGAGCAGCAGCGTGCCGGTCTTGGTCTCGATCTTGCACTCGTTGGGCGAGGTGTCCAGGATGGTGTTGTAGATGGACAGGCAGGCCGTGCTCGTGCACATGCGCGTGATCTGGCCGGCCGACGGCGTCACCGTGAGCAGGTAGAAGAGGTATCCGGAGTCCTGGTCGCAGATGGTCGCATTCGCTTTGGCCTTGGCGATGGCGTTGATCGGAGCTTTCCCACAGTCGAGAACCATGGTGCTCAAGGCGAAGCGGATCAAGGAGTGAGGACGTCCTGGGCCTGTTCCTTTGCCAGAGAAGCCCTGTGGGTTCACTCGCTATGCCTGTTCAGCCGGGAAGTGTGGCGTCAGAGGATGGCGCGAGTTGACAGCCCAGGCGTGGCGTGGACTGGCCTGTCTTCAGCGAGTCCCATAGCTGGAGACACACTCAGTTGACCAGTCATTGCTATTTAATATCCTCCCATCGGTGGAAAGGCCTATGAGTCCGGAAGACGTTTCAGTGGTCAGATCGCCATGTGGTCTTTCCCTGGGCGAGGTTGTTGGTGGGTTCACGGATAATGCTAAGCTGAAGCCATGTTCCGATGGCCCATCTGCCGTCCCAAGCTCTACCTCGCGAAGGGAACTGGACAGAGCGTCCAGAGACGAAGCATGCGATCGAGGATTTAAACAGAAAATTCAAAGCGCCAGTGGAATGAGAATATTGAACCCATTGCGAGGGTATCCCAAGTTGGGGATAGGTCCATTGGGGTTGGGAGTCCCAACCGTTGGGTCGCAACTTGGGACCCAATCCCAATGGACCATGTCCCCTCGTCTGTGGGATCCACAGATGGAATGGGCGGATGCAGCCAAGTCCTGGCGGCCGACAAGAAAAGAGTCGAGACGCAGCTGAGAGCCCTGGACGATCGCCCACGCAGTCACTCCGACCGAACCGACATCCATTGCACTAGGTGGTATTATATCCGCGGGGCTTGACGTGAGGCCTCGGTCTGGCGATCCACTCGACCGCACAGGCAACATCCCTTAATGTATGGCCGCTAAATGGGTTCGACATGAGGTGAGGTAATACATGATACCAGTCTTTCAAGCAGAGCACGATCATTCCTACCACAGCCGGTCGAGACAGCCGTGAGGATCGAGAGCTCTGTCGGCCTGCTGTAAGCGTTGTTCGCGTGGGCCTGCGCCGCGTACGCATACAGAAGCTTCTGCGTATCAAGCTCCGCCAGTACGACGCCGAGCGAGTAAATATCGGCCTTCTCATCGTACCGCTTGCTGAAGATGACCTCCGGCGCCATCCAGAGGTACGTGCCAACGCCGGCTGTCATGGTGACGTCTACAAGTCCACGCGCAATACCAAAGTCGGTGATCTTGGCGTCGCCCTCGCGAGAGAGCAGCACGTTCATGGATTTGAGATCACGGTGGACGACGGGCGAAGCGAGACCGTGCAGGTACACGAGTGCGTCGGCGATGTGTGTGGCGATGTTGAGCTTCTCGCTCGTGAAGCCCATGGGTTCGTTCATGCTATCCGCGTATTCGAGCATGGAGCGCAGGTCCCCTCCGTCCATGAACTCGGAGAGGATGCACAGGCTCTCGAGTGAATCGGCTCCGTGGCGCCAGGACACTCCGAGGAAGTCCACGACGCGAGGGTGGTCCAGCATCGCCAAGAGTTTGGCTTCTTCGAGGAACGAGGCGATCTGCTTGGCGTCGCGACGGCGTGCGGGTATGAGGCGCTTGATTGCAACGTTGATGCTGTCGTATCGGCCTCGCAAGACCTCGCCGTACGCACCCTGGCCGACGACGTCGCCGATAAAAACCTCCTCAGACGGCACGTAGGCTTCTTCAATTACTCGGTCGTTCAGCAGCGCGACGATCGCGGCGTTCGTCACCGCGTAGGTGAGAGCGCCTCCATTCGACGAGGAGCTGCTACTCGTGGATTGCTCGGTGATACTTGATCCGCTGGCCTTCGGCGCTGCTGCTTCGTGAGCTCGATGCCGACCCCTCACAGCATGGGAGATCCGGTCGTCGTTCGATCGGCTGGTGTCGATGGTCATCGTATACACCTCCGCGTCGTCTCTACTCTCCTTCGCTCGCCGTTTTCGAAGCACCACGAACATAATGATCAACGCGACGACGACGACCACTGCGCTGGCGCCGCCAACCATCGCGATCGTCACCGACGAACCCGTAGTACTGGTCGTTGACGGCACTAGTGGTGGTAGAATTGGATCGCTAGGCGTTGGAGTCGTTGGAACTGGCGCAGGGGTTGTCGAGACAGGCGCAGGAGGAGTTGTGACTGGCGCAGGAGGAGTCGTGACTGGCGCAGGAGAAGTCGTGACTGGCGCACGAGGAGTCGTGACTGGCGCGGGAGCCGGCGTTGGCGTCCGAATGCACACAGCGCTGATGGGGTTGAGGAAATCTGCATAGAGGAGTCGAGGGACTTTTGTAGTCTCGATCCAGCATTCGCTCGGCGCGGCCTTGCGGATGGCGTTATAGATGGACATGCACGCCGAGTTCCCGCACATGCGCGAGATCTCGCCGGCCGACGGAGGCAGAGCCAGCAAAGAGAAGAGGTACCCGGTGGCGTTGAAGCAGCTTTCGTCCATGGAAGGGGAAATGGCGTTGACCGGAGCCTGTCCGCAGTCGACATCCATCGTTGTCGAGGTGAAGCAAATCGAAGAGTGGGGGGCCACAGCGTCGCGCTCTAGAGTGCAGATAGCACGATTCAGCTGCGCGGCGAGACGTAGCTGGGCTGCCACGCGTGGCCCCACTGGCCCTCTTGCTAGCCTGTGTTCCGTTGCGGAAGACACGTTCCTATTCGGTTAACTGACCCAGTTGCACCAGGCAGTTCCACGTCCTACCCACCAATCGGTGGCAAGACACATAACTTCGGAGGACACGTCAGCGGCCAGCGGAGTGCATTATAGAAATGCTCCAATCACCACCACTTCCGAGCTCAACTGGACGTGACTCGCCCGAAGAACCACACGTGATATATAAAACGCACCGACAATTTTGCCCCGTGCGGCACCAACCACGCACCCGCCTTGCTTGATTGGTCCTCTTGAGTTCGGTGGAATTCAAACCAACGCGGATCGCCCATGGGAACGAGAACGGGACGATCCCCGTTCGGCTGCTCTGTCTCACGTCGTCGAGCAGTGGCCGCCGTTCAAATCCATCAAACCTGGCGCTTTGCTCGTTCGTATTGTCGTGCGAGACAGCCGAGGCCGAGGCGTTGGCGGCTCGTCGTGCAAGAACCGAGACCCCGGAGCCAGGCCAAACGCGGTCCGAGATCTCACTGTTGTGCCATGTATGAGGCCAACCGCGAGCTACGAGAAGGCGAGGAACAGAACAACCAAGAGTATCGTCGCAGCAATTCTATGTACAGTTTCCTAGATCTGGGGTGGCGCATTCTTTTCTTTGACTGAGCTTACGCTTTGACTGCTTTGACTCGCGCGACGAGAGGCTTCTCGAGCGTATGGTTGGCCGAGAACTTGTACTTGCCGTCGTTGGGCTTCATCTCGAAGCGGAAGCGACTGAAAATGGTGGCGATCAGCTGCTTCATCTCCAGCATCGCGAGTTGCATGCCAATACAGTTCTTCGGTCCGCCACCAAAGCTGAAGAACTTGAACGGCGACACGACCTTGAGCTTGCCTGTCATCTCATCAAGGAAGCGCTCGGGCCTGTACTGCGCAGCGTCATCTCCCCACACGCTGGTGAGGCGCCCCATGGCGTATGCTGAGATGCCCATGCTCATGCCCTTCGGAATGAACGTGCCGTCCACGAGTACTGTGTCACGAAGTGCCTGGCGGGGGTTGACGGTCACGACGGGGAAGAGTCGCAGCGTTTCTTTGATCGTCGCCTCAAGGAACGTCATTGTGCTGGTCTGTTCCATGGTCAGCGTCGCCGTCGTGCCGCTCATGAACTCGGGGACGTTCTCCCACAGCTCCTTGCGGATCTTGTCCTCGATCTCCGGGTGCTTGTACATATTGTAAAAGAGCCAGTTGAGCGTGTCGGCCGTCGTGTCGCGGCCGCCCATGACGACCATGATCGCGATGTCGCACAGCAGCTCGGGCGAGATGTCTCCTTCGCCCTTGTGCATCGCATCGATGAACAGCTCGACCATCGTCGCCGCGACGGCGTCTTCGCTGCTCTTCTCGGAGCTCTTTTCCAGGCTTTGGCTCACCAATTCCGACACGAACGACCGGATAAACCGCGCGATCTCGCCGAACTTGCGCTCTTCACCAACGTTGAGGAACCGCTGGAGCTTCCAAAGCCACGCGGGCGACTGCACACGCCGAAAGACGTGCTCGAAGGCCTCCTCGAGCGCGACGTCGAGCGGCGCCGGGTCGATCTGGTCGATGTTGAGTCCGAAGCCGAGCTCGGCGAACGTCTGCAGCGCAAACGCATTGAGCAGAGACGTGAGGTTGACCGTCTCATTCGTGGTGGCAGCGCTTTCGAGCTTGGCGACGAACCGCGCCGTGTGGCCCTGGACGACTTTGGTCGCGACATCGCCATACATTCGCGCCGAGAAGAACTTGGTCGCGATCTTGCGCTGCAGGAGCCACTTGTCGCCGTCGAGCACGAAGAACGAGTCGCCGATGAGGTCGTGGATGAGCTCGTACGTGAAGTCGCCCTTGCCGAAGGCCTCGTGCTGCGTGCGCGCCACGTCCTCGACGATCGCCGGTGTCGCGACCATGACCATGTCGGGCATGCCGGGCACTTGGCGCAGCCAAGGGCGCTCGTCGCATTCGAGCGTCTTCTCGAACACCCAGTCGTTGAAGCGCGCGGCGTTGGCCAGCAGCTCGGCGACGTCGCCCAGCAGCCAGTGGGACGTTTTCAGACGACGCGGTGCGTGGGCGTTCGGCGGCAGCGAGCGAGAGCCCGCGAAGAGCCAGACGCAGGCGACCACAGCGACGGCGACAGCCGCGGCCTGCGCGGAGACGTCGGGCAGCACGACCGAGACCATCGGGTTCGAGAGGAGGAGGAGGAGGAGGAGCGGCTGAACCAGTTGTAGGGGATGAGAACGGAGTTGGGTCTCGAAAAAGTGATGAGATGACAATTGGCTGGTCGTCAGCATTATTAGGCTGGCCTAGTCTGTCGAAGATGAACAGGCCAGAGACTAACAACGAACTATACCAGCCTATGCGAACAAACCAATGAGTGAGACCGTGGATGAGACGGCACGAGGAGGATCCTCTCGATTGCGCATCTTGAAGCATTCGTCCACTATCGAATCCACGGAACGCACAGCAAAGCCTCGCGATGGTCTCGGTTGCAGCGGCGTCGCAGCCGCGCGTGGTCGTCGTGGGCGGCGGCATCATCGGTCTCACGTCGGCGCTCGCGCTGCTGCAGCGCGGCTTCTCGCGCGTGCGCGTGGTCGCCGAGTCCTTCGACGGCCTCGTGTCGCACGTGGCAGGCGCGGTCTGGATGCCGTTCGCGCTGCCCACGCACATTGATCCTCACCAGACCAAGTGCGGTCGACTCGGTGTGGTTGGCCTCGATGAACGACAGGGTCTGACGAGCTGCTTCGCCTGCGATGTAGGAAGTGGTGCGAAGAGAGCATGGCGTGGCTCGAAGCGCTGCACAAGCAGCACGGCGAGGCCGTCGGCATCCACTACGTCAAAGGCCACGACGTCGTGGCCGACGGTGTCCCGGATGTGGTACACTGGTGGTTTTAGTGTGTCGGGATCGTGTCAAGATTATCCTGACGATGCGCTCTCTTAATGAATAAGACGCACCCGTACTGGGCTCACTGTGTCAAGGATTATCGCCTGCTCACGAAGGAAGAGGCTCAGGCTGTGTGCCTCGGCATGACGCACGGCAGTTCGTACGAGACGATCATCTACAAGCCCCAGTACGTTCGAATCGGAGTGCTCGTAAAGTTCTCGCTGCTGACGATCCTCAATTATTTCTTTCAGGGTCTTGATGGACTTCCTCAAGAAGCAGATCCTCGCGCTCGGCGGCACGTTTGAGCAGCGCCACGTCGCCGACGCCGACGCCATCGATGACTGCGACCTCCTCATCAACTGCACGGGGCTAGCAGCCAAGAAGTTCGCCAAGGACGAGTCGGTCTATCCCGTGCGTGGTCAGGTCTTCCGCGTGCACAACCCCGACATCAAGCAGTTCACGATGATCGTGCACCGCGACGGCTCGCACACGTACGTGCTGCCTCGTCCGCACGGCGAGATCGTCGTCGGTGGCACTGTCCAGCCCCACAACTGGGTTCTCGAAAACAACGAGGAAGACCTCAAGGGCATCTGGGAACGCGCCTGTGCAGCCATCCCCGCCTTGGCCTCGAGCAAGATCCTGAGCAAGCACTGCGGGCTCCGTCCTGCACGTTCGAACGGCGTACGGCTCGAGATCGACGCCAAGCCGTCGGCGAGCGGTGCTGTAGTGATCCACAACTATGGCCACGCCGGCTCGGGCCACACGCTGCAGTGGGGCTGTGCTCAAGATGTCGTGCGCCTGGCTGCACGGTACTTCCCCGTGCCGACCCGCAGCCGCCTGTGAAGAGGATGGAGAGTCCCGACGCCTCTCCGTGTTGTTGTCCGGACCGTCTCAATGCACTCGCTGTTGTTAGGAGACTCGGTCGACACGACAGTGTTCCTATATCCAAACAGGCAGTCACACTTGTCTATGGTTCAATCGCTTTACAACTCTATGGGCTGTGGTAGATCGCGTCGTGAGGCATCCCCCAGCACTGGTAGCCGAGGAAATGCGCGCTGTAGCACAGCCCTTCCGTCTCGATGCCGTCGTAGCCGTCGCGGGCCCACGTCGTGCCGACCAAGTAATGGTGAGCAAACAGCACGCCCTGTCGGTGCACGTCCGCACGCACGTACAGCATCGTGCCGCCCACCGAGTCGAGCGGCACGAACTGCTCCGCCTGCTTGCGGTAGTCGCTCATGAACCGCACGTTCTCGTTGCCAGGCACGAAGCCGTCTCGCTCGGCGTCGCTCTTGGGTGTTAACCGAACGCCTGTCCACGCGTTGCGGTCGTACTCAACGGTCGACGGAGGCTTGTCCCAGAGACAGATTGGCTCGAGGATGTCGCGGTCGGCGTGGATCATCTTCGCGACGAGATCTGGCGGCACGATGTGGACGTCGGCGTCGAGCCAGACGACGTGCTGGTGCCACGTTTCGAGCGTCGACAGCAGCGCAAAGTTGCGGTAGCGAGCGAGCATGCTGCGCCGCTTGCCCTGGAGGTTGTCGTCGTGCCGGTTGGCGCGCGTGACGCCGCTCACGACAAAATCGTCGCGGAAGAGCAGTGAAGTGGACTGTGCCCACAAGACCAGAACAGCATCGCTTCTGACCGCATCCGATCCAGTTCGAGGATACGGATAAGAACAGACAAGATTAGAGGCAGTTCGTCCCTGGACTGCCGTCGGGGATCCCGACGGCAGGAGACGAGCAACGCTGGTA
>JAADVR010000931.1:0-12475 GCA_023335855.1 Pythium scleroteichum
CCCCCCCCCCCCCCCCCCGCGCTTCATCGGAGTAGTTCGGCAAATGCACCTCGCCACGACGGCAGAGTTCACGGCCAACGACGAGGTGTCTGAGATGCATGGGATCTACAATAGCATTCGTCAGGGCTGCCCGCTGGCACCAACGCTATTTGTTCTGGCCGTCGACACACTGTACACGGCAATTGCGAGAGATTCGAAGCTAACCGGGGTCATCTTGCCAAGCGGGGACGAGATCTGCACCGCGGGATACGCAGACGACACGACCGTGTACCTCGAGCACCCAGGCTTGCTGCCCGACCTACAGAGAGCTCTTGAGCGGTTCAGACAAGCGTCTGGGCTGCGTGTCAACCTCTCGGAAGCGTCGTCGTCTGCCTGACGCGGCTTGGCCACCAGCGTGGCATCGACGACTATGGGCTCCCGTTTGCCGAACAATGTCAACTCTCGCGACTGCTAGGCGGACAGGTGGCCACGACGGTCCCGATCACGGCTATTTGGGAGAGGACACTGCAGCGAGCGCGTGCACGACAGCACCTCGCAGAGGTCAAGACGACAAATGTCCGTCAACAGGTGAAGCTTCTCCGCGCTGTTCTCCTCCCGATTTTTCTGTTCACAGCCCGACATCACTGGCCCACCACGGTAACCCGATGGGCCTGCCCACACGCGGGCATCCGCACAGAGGTCGGACAATTCTCTGACTGAGCAAAGCGGAGACGCAGCCAGGCTGACTCCATCTCGTCTCCAGCAACGGTCACCTGCGCTACAACGTACGTTAACGGGAACCGGCCTGCAGCTCCGAGCGGCACTCGTAACGCAGCCGAGGGATGACGAAGAGACCCAAGTGTACGAAGAAATGCGGCAACAACTTTCAGTACTGCCTCACCCGCGACAAGAATGAGATAGTGGATGGCTCCATGTCAACTTTGCTCCCCTCCAGCCTACGCTTACCGGGCTACGGACACATCACTTTCAGCGACATGGCCGACTGGACGTGACCGCTTTGTTCAACGCGATCCCCTGCGAAGGTGGTGTTCTACTCAACGCAGACGGCACGCCTTCCCGACGCAGCGACTTCCAGGACTTTCCAGCCCCTGGAGTGCGCCTCATGGACATGCTGGACATGGAATGGCTTGGATCGGGGCGGCTCCGCTTTCAAGCCAGAATGCTCGAATTCCCCCTCCCTGACAAAGCGGCGCGAGGCTTGCGCAACTTTGCAACGAGTTGATATTCAATTATCCACGGCTCTTAGACCTGCCAGCACAACCCGAAGACCTGGTACTTCGACCGGCGACCCTCGATATATGGAGGCTACAACACGAACATGGGAAACTGAAGCTCGAATGGAGCCCGGTCGCGGATCTACGCATTGTTTTGGGCGAGGTCACTTCCACAGCGGGGGCTTCTACGTTAGCACGGCCACTTCTCCATGACCAGCGAGTGCGGTTCGATCGCCACACCTGGCTCGATGCCCTAGGTGGCATCTGGGATGGAACACCGGCGCTCACTGCTCGAAACGCAAAGGGTCTTCTCCTCAAGCCATCCAAAGATCATGCCTCCGCGGAACACGACAGTCGACAACGGCGCTGGCACGCTGACGATGACGAGATCGCTGCAGCCTTGGATCAACTTAGATGGAAGGCACTCGCGACGCTCCCCGGAATCCCAGATGCGCAGACCAGGATGCCCGCACTGGCCTGATCTCGGAGCGCGGGCGGTCACGTGCGCGCACATCTTCTGGGAATGCCCAAATGCCCAAACGTTATGGACGCACATGGCCACCTGTTGGAACCAACTTCGCGCCCCAAACAGCGTGAGGACAGCCACCGACTGCAAATACGAGTTCTTCACGCTTACCTTACCGCTGTCCCAGACCAGCTCTGGGGTCACCCGGAAATGGAACGGCTTCCTCCTCCCACCACAGCAGACATCGTAGCCACGCAAGCGGCAGTGCAGGCGGCGTGGAGGCAACATGCTCTGGTCGTGCTACAAACCATTTGGCTATGGCGCAGCTTGTCCGACACAAGCGACGACCTCTCGTCCACCAAACATGCGCTAGCCGCCTTGCGGGTGCGCCTCACGACATCGCTCGGCGACCTCAAATGGACGAGGCGGGAACACAGTGCAGCCACGCCACATACAGCGACGGCCATCGAGATTCTACGCCACCACGACGCCTCTTCTGTACCGACAGTGGTCCGCCCTGCCGGCGCGACACAAGACATCAGCGTTACTTGCTCTTCTTTGATGGGGGCTCTCGAGGCAACCCGGGAGCGGGAGGCGCTGGAGCCGTTATTGTTCAACTCGCGGACAACGAAGTGAACGCGACGGTCATCTACTCAGCGGCGATGTCCTACGCCAACAAGACGACGACAAACAACGAAGCCGAATTTCAGGGCCTCCTGACAGGGCTCAAAGCGGCGGCTGCGCACAAGTGGGCTCCACTCACAGTGATTGGAGACAGCAAAATGATCATTCAGCAGATGCGGACCTACAAGGCTCCACTCAAACCGCCGCTCACGGCGCGCTACGCGAGCACGAGAAGACTGGCGGACTCCTTTGGAGTACGGACCTGGCGACATCACCCGAGAGCAGCAAATCGCATGGCGGACGCGGCGGCCAATCTGGCCATGGATACAAGCTGCAGCAGCCAAGTCGTGCACCCCACGACGAGGTCAGACCATTCTCAGATTGCCGATCTTCTGGACGGCGATCTGACACATTGGAGAAGGGGAGTTTAATCCCAACGGTGGCGACAAGCCGGCTATAGGTTTCTATAAGAGCAGACCAATAGACCTCACTTTGTAGTAGTAGCCGTCTGTTTTCGGTATGTGGGGGGCGTATGCGCGAACAGCCTCGGCAACGAGTGGTGGAGGAAGCACCAATGCGGTCCAACGACGGAGGCAGCGGAGCGCACGTGCGAGCGATGTACACCGGTCAGATCATGCCGGTGGATATTTCGAGCTTGGTGCCCGATAATGTAACGATACCATCATCTTTCGTGCGCGCGAAAAGGAGCAATAAGACAGGCAATGGCAAAATGAATGGCGGCCGCAAGCGCAAGAAGCGATTCCTTTCCCGCGGAGGAAAGGCGTAAGAATGCTGGCTACAAACTATATCTTTTCTATCTATTCAACCTACGTGTCTTCGTTGTTGTTCACCCCTCCTGCAAGGAGCAGGGCTTGAATGTTGCCCAGATTAACAGGCCTGTTCGTTTTGGAACTGTTGCATGGTCGGTCCTGTTATGAATTTGGCCGGAGGGCATTTTGGGCCTGTTAGAGTACACGCTTGGGTCTGTTTGGCAACTCGGTTGGGTCTGTTCGGAAACAGTACGCCTTAAGTTCGGGTCTGCTTGGCAATTCTCTCCAGCACCAGAGAAGGGTCGCACTCAAATGTCGCCAAAGGGGGAGTTTTAGGGGAACACGACCATTCCAAGCAGAGTCTAGAGGAAACCTAATAGACTCCTCATTTTGCCTCGTTCCAAGCAAGTGCCTTCCGCCAGTGTCAATCTCCCAACATCTACCATCGCGGTGACCCGTCTCCCGTGGATCGATTGGCTACAGCCATGGTAACGAGTTTGCTCTAGCTGCGTGTGGTGTGGTTGTGTGTGTGCGGTTCCTGGGGGAGACTCTTGATCGAGTGTCAAGGTGTGGTAGCACCTTTCCCTTCATACCTTTCCCTGGGATATTCGCGCAGGCCAGATCCTTGGTATTCCATATTCTGCATATCCCCGGTGTCGCGATTAGAGGAGGTCTGCCTTGGTGGAATTGCTCCTAGAAAGCATACCAAAAGATTGTCCCTAGTGCTTTACCGTTGGTCGGTTCGCCTAGAGACGCCCCTGGGAATACGTTCCCTACGGAATGCCAGAATCTCACTTATATCAACATATTGTGGGGATTAAGGCTCTGATTGCCTGATTTAGTACTTTATTTAGTTACTGCTCTATGCCTGGAAGAGAACTTCGCATTGCCACTGCTGGTGCTCCGACAAGCATCTTCGAAGAGCTGAAAAAGGATCACAAAGTGAGGGGGGGGGGAGAGTAGAATTAGACTGGATTGGTCATAGAGGCATCTAAGGTGATCGTTCTCCGCGTGCCACGACCGCCCAGAACAAGCGCAGGTAGGTATTCTCGAGAGCTGACTCGGCAGCTACGGGACGAAACCAGATCGGATTGCGGTCAGATCGAACGGGCGGTGTGAGCCGGCTGCCTGGGCGGTCTAACAGCACCTGTCCGAATTGAAGACTGTTTAACCCATCGTTTCCAGGAATGTATTGTTTACTGGAGTTATTTACAATACGTCTTTCACGTCCGGGTTTAACCTAAATGAGAGGTATTCATTTTCAAAGTTGAGGTGCGTTGGTCAGATTCTTCCGTCGCGTCTTGTTCTGTTTCGTTGGTTGGCTCTTAGGAGAGCGCACACGCGTGTTCTTCAATTACGATAACGCACTCGATCGCCTACCAGGCGAGTCTCACGGTCTGTGCGGGCTTGCAGCAGCGAATGGCGTAGCTCCTCACCGGCTCCTCCTTCACTTTCGGGTTTGGAAGCTTGTCAACAGAATCGTCGCAGTCTCGCCAACCATGGGGGCCGCGTCCTCACTCGAGCGCTTGTCGTCCGTGACGCTGTCCATGGTTGTGGATAGCCAAGCCAATCAAGGCAAGCCCAAGCAATTCTCGCCCAAGGAGATGCAGATCATGCACAAGTACCTGCCGTCTTTCTTGTATCAAGATAAGTCCACTGAGTCTCACCGCCACGTCGCCGCAGTGCACTGGGACTTGGTGTTCAAGGACCCCCGGCACCGAAGCATGACGTGTCTTCACGAGTGAGCCATCGCGAGGCCCGACATATCACGGAGCAGCAGGCTAGCAAGGTCATGAAGCTGTACGACGTATTCATCGCCTACTTGGAGGAGTACTCGCCCGAGCTAAAGCCTGTCTTCCGGTCGTCGCTTCACATTCGAGGCAAGGTGCTCGTCCACATTAGTGTTGGCATGCGTACGCTCATCGTGTCGGAGAACTTCATGGACAAGATTCTTCCGCTGACCAAGACCCATCGTCGCTTCGGTGTCAAGCTCGAGCACGACGAGCCGCTTGGACGCGCGCTTTTCCATGCCATGCAGGTTGTTTCAGGTGACCACTGGACTCCCGAGGTAAACGACGCGTGGTAGAGGCTCTTCTCGCACACGAGCGTTGTGTTGATCACCGCACAGGAGAAGGTAGACGCGCGGGTCGCTAAGGAAGCGGCCAAACTGCTCGCGCCTGGCAAGAAAACTGACCTGATGGCGTCGCCAGAGAAAGCGAAGAAGTCCGCCTCCCCCTCCATGAGTGACCTCGTCCCACAGTTTCTCAGCCGCAAAGGGTCTGCGCGCGACACAGCCTTACCTCGAGCTCGTGGCGCTGCGCCTGACCGTCTCCATGAAGTCGCTGCTCTTCGAGAAGACCATGCGCCGCTCGATCCAGAGCCAGAACGACCCCAAGTCGGTGTGACGAAGTGCGCTGCCTTTTCTTGGAGTAATCCACCAACCCAAGAAGGCTCACCAGCTCGGAGTAACAGAGAGGAACAGTCTTTGAATACAAATATAAACAACACGCCTAGACCCAGGACGGAAGACTTAACTTCGATCCGCTGGGTCTCGCCTGGGACGGAGGATATACCTCGATCCGCCAGGCAACTAGAAATTCCCTCTGGGGTCTAGGAAACTCTCTCTCACCAGAATGGAGTGTATTACAATATCCGGAAAACTACAGGCAGCTCCCAGCTAATCGCAACACAGAATATGCAGGAATACGGAGTGCTCCAGGTCTCTAGTAGAAACTAGTACCCTTTGCAGGTGCCTCTAGGGCTGGGAAGGGGTTTGGCTCCTCTCCTACTCGCAACACACCAATATCCACGCACCAGCCAGCCAGACACATGCGCACACAGTCCACTACAGTAAACCCGACACGTACAGGCTTACCTTGTGGTGCAGACGCTTGGTCCTCCCGCGGTTCTTCGGAGGAGTCTTGGGGAAGTCGAGAGCAAAAACCGAAGTCTTTTGATAGGGGTCAGAGGCCCAGGGTGTGGCCCGACTGGCCAATCAAATCCTACGGAAACCTACTAAAATATGCAAGCTGACCTGATTCCTACCCTATGTTGTCCCCTCGAACTAGGAATGCTCGCCAAGAAAAGCTGCGGTACGAATCTTCGCCTCCTGACGAAACCATCCTTGGAGGGTGCCTCGAATTGCGCCAATCATAGTACACACAGCTCTTTCGGAGGCACCCTCCGCCATAGCTGCGCGCGCTGAATCGATTTTCGCGATCTTCTGCCTGAGCGTCATCCGCTCGCGTTGCATTCTTTCTCAGACTGCGAAGCGATGAGGACACACGGGTTTCCCGCGCGCGCCATTTTTGAATGACGTCGCGTGTTTCTCGACAATTTCGAATAATCCAACCATATTTTGAAAATTTGGACCTTAGGAGCCGGTCAGTCAGCTTGAAGGGCACAATACTGGTCGGATTACAAAAACCCAATACAAAAAATGGTTTTGGGTGGCCGCTATTATCCGACTTTTGCGGTAACGTAAAAGATCAGTTTAAGAGAAAATGCCAGTTTAAGAGACTTGATTCCCTGTTTAAAGTCTCATACAAAGTTGGACATTTGAAAATTAATCTTACCCAAAACTGAATTCAAGATGTTTGGAGTTCTCTTAAACTCCGCCAGCTGGTTTCATGAAAGAATAACCGTTCGGATCTGTTTGCATTGGTTTTGTGCATCATCTAGAGATTTATCTCCTGATCAATTTGATAACACATACAATGGGTTATGTGAAATATTGGTAGAGATGCATTGCATTTCCTTAATATTTAGTCTCCATTGAGCCTACCGGTATGCTCGTGAGCATACCGGTAGGCTCACAAAAAAAATAGATTTTGCTGAAAGGCTCGTCTTTGGGCTAAAATTGACACATTGGCGTGCAGAGGAGATGGAGAGCTGCAGCCAGACTTCTGAGAGAAATGCAAAACTGCAGAGAAAGCTTCACAAATCCAGGCTACCTTCACAACTCCAGACAGGTTAGGGCAATCAACCGCTACCCTACTAGTGGTTCCGTACTACCTGTCTATCCCACTGGAGGACCCACCAACAGGGGTGGGAACAAATGTTGTCCCTCTGGATACCGGTCGACCAGTTAGTTCGGGCGGTAGAAACCGATAAAAGCTGGTATCCGATGGTGCGACCAGCTGGTACCTTGTACCAGCCCCCAGTAGTGTCCTAGACTACTGTAGTCAGTTGGGGGATAGGTGACGTAGCTGGGAAGGGAACGAGGGTTTCTCTCCGTTGCGCCCAGTCTCCCCGACCGAGGCGCTTCTTCACAGAGAGTCTCAGCTAAAACTGTAATTTCGGTGATGGGGAATCGCAGCTGGCCACTGGAGAGCATGGTGTATAGTCGGGCTCGGGTGGACAAGATCGGGAGGTAAGCCAATCATCCCTCTCGCGAGAGCCATTCGAACAAGTCTTGTTGCTTCTTCGGACTCGAAGGTCTCATAGACGGCAACAACGAACAAGAAGGCATTGGTAGTGCTAAGTACTGGTCTTCGTGCCATTTCGAATTTTACCACATCCAACATGAAGGCCTGCGAAAGTTGCTGTTCAGGTGCATGTTCAGGTTCTAGAATTTCGTGTGGACCACTAGACTGAACGTCAACTTGCATGGTTGCGACTGTTCTCTATTGTCAGGGACTTCTTGCAGGAACCTCCAACTGTTAAGAGCATGGTTGTGTGTCGTCCCAGCTACTCGAGATCGATAATAGATCGCGAGGTTCAAGGTGACCAGAAAGTTGTGAGGCTCATGGGCCGATGCCACGCGGATCAAGAAATTGCCAGGTTCTCTAATCAATCTCTTTTTTTATGGCAGCTTGAAAACGGTGCAAACGTGGTTGACCGGGTTACAAAAGACTCTGAGCAACGAAGTCTTATGGAGTGTGCGTCATCTTCCACGTGTCAGGCAACGAGGAAAACATTGACTCAACGATTCGGAATCAGCGGGAAGTCGCTTTTCTCATTGATTTTCTGGAATCGTTCATGGTCGATTACCCTCGCATCGTCAACTCGGGCCTATTTCGATAGGGATAATGACTTTCTACTCCAGCCAGGTCGATCTAATCCGCGACATGCTCGAAGGTATGGAGATATCACCACAAATATCGGTTGTTGTTGCTACTGTTGACTCATTTTAAGGGAACGAGAGGGACTGCATCATCGTCTCAACAATCCGCTCAAACGCCAAAGGCACTGTTGGATTTCGCAAGACTCCCACAGGGCGATATCGCATTCTCTAGACCGCGCTTCGATTTCCGATCTAGGGATCATGTATGGGGCATCAGAATTACAAAGCACATTCATCAAGGACTCTACACTACTGATGGTTGAAGATGGGCAAAGCTTCCAACGGTTCAAGTGTGCCTACGACGCAAATCAGAAGCGTACAGCCACCCAGATGAGTAAAACCCCACATTCCATGCTTGAGATTCTATGCGTTGCGTTATCGGAGCCTTTCGCCGGTAAAATACTAAATTCCTTAATTGAATAACACGAGTCTATTGCCCAAATCTAGAGGCCGCCCAGGAGTGAGCGTGGCACGTCGCGGCGTGGCGTGGCGGTCACGGTAGCGCAGCCATCGAGTGACGCAGCGCTGCTTCGAAATTTTCAGTTGGAGGCATCTCTTTCACGACCCCGTTTTAGATCTTTAGCAGATAGTGGGCCTCTCCTAAATCCTTTGTTTTGTACCAGGACGAGAGACCGGCCTTTATTTCCTGGATCAGAGCCAGGTTTGTTCCAGCGATTGCCACATCGTCCATGTACACACAAATGATGACGTGATGGGTTACTCCATTCACCCAATTTTCACGGTACCAACAGTATTCATTATTCCACCGAAAAACCCCAATTTGGGTTAGAAATTCATCGAGCTTACCGTACCAAATCCGTCATACCATCGCTAAAGCCATGTGGTTGGCGGATAAGTATCTCAGTGTCCAGCTGGCCATTGAGAAATGCAGCCGAATCCCCACTTTTGAGTCCAGCCTTTTAGATTTCGGGATATGCACATAACATGTAATACCACTCGGCTGTAGCATACTGCCATCGCGTTTTATCTCATTCAGTTTCTCAAATGGACTTCTATTACCCAGCCGGGCGGCCTCGTCGGCTGGCTCCGAGTCGGTTTAGTCCTTGTGGTTGTTTACGCACTCCCTGCGTGGTAAGATGTGCGTGTGGCCTGTGCGCGACAGGTAGTGTGGCCCAATGAGGGGTGCCACGCTTCTCTTCCTCACGCTTCTCTTCCTCTGCGGGCAAGTTCAGCACCGTTCCCCATCAAACAGATCTGCTCGGAACTGTCGCCTGACCAAACCTACTTCGTTGCCGAAACCTCCTTGTTGTCGCCGACGGTGACACTTGGGAGGCAGTGAAGTGTGCAACTTCCATTTCAACGGCATCCAAACGTATAAGTCAGGTCGCCAAAGCTCTACCACTCCATCCCACTCACGCACGCCCATCGAAGACCCATCGGTAGGCTTATCGCTTCATTGTTCAAGCGAATCTACCCACAACTCTCCGTCAAGTCCCAAGCTGCATCAAGGATGCGACGTCGCCTGGCTCCTGTAGCTGCCAGCTACTGACGTTGACGAGCCACACTCGTCGTGCTGAGCCACGCATGGCTCTGATTCTCGCTCAACCGTGTTCCAACTCAGCCTATCTGCCACGTTGATGGTGAGTCCCTTGCTCATCCCGTCGACAACGGTGCGCGAAGTCGACCACGCCCGGTGCCAGCAACTGATTCCACGTATGACGATGCGATTCTTAGTTTGTGACAACGGCCGCCTTCAATCTACCGCCTCTCCCTTCGGCTGAAACGCCAAGTAGGCGGATGTTGGTTCGTTTCTTGCTGGCCGAGGATGGGAGCACGTCCATCGGAGCTGCTCCGACAGAAGAACAACTGTCATCCTAGACCCTGTGACGGCTCCAACAAGACTCGATAACTCTAACTTCTGTCAGGACGACCTCTATGGCCCCGTCGAGAGAGGCAAATGGAAACTTTTCCGTATTGTCGACTGAATGAAGGATGGTCCGTTCAAAGGACGCTACAAAGTGGTGTGCTATGGTGACCGACCAGGTTGCAAGAAACCGGTCACATATGAACTAAGAGCATCTTCACCGGTCCCCGCTAAACGGTATCGCTAAACCGTATTTTACATTGTCGTGATAAAAATACCACAGGTTCTGTTGGTTACATATACCGGAGGTGCGAGAGAAAGGCGGAAACCACGCTATTTCCGGGGGCATTTGGCGGGATTCACGCCAAACAGGGTCCCATATGGCGTGGCTGCGCCAAATCTGGAGGGTTTCTTGTTCGGGGTACCTGCTATCCTTTATACATGTTCGTTTGCTACAGGTTTAGCGATACCGTTTACCGTGGACCAGTGGAGACGCTCTAAGGCGACACATGATGCGGCACGGATTCAAGGATGAGAATCTCCTCGTCGATCGTAGGGTCAAGTGCAAGCGTTGGGGGACACTTCGTCAATTTGCCCGACTTGAGAAACCACGTGGGCCTACTCTGACGGCCACATGGACTGGTATGTGCTACAATTTGCTTGCGCACTTCAAGGAAGGCCTTATGCAGTGTCGTCTGATGCTATAGCGGCCTCAGTGGCGAAGAAGAAAGCTCTCGGTGTTGACCTTCTCTACAGTACTACTTCGCAGGAGCTTATTGACTTCGCAGTTGACCTTCGTGATCGTCGGTCGCCGCTCTCGTACAACTCGTTCGAGTTCAACTACAAGCGCAAGAGTTTTGTTCACTTCTCAGATTTAACACAACTGCAACTACCTATAGGATACTACGCCGTGGGTGCCTTTCGTCCTGATGACCTCGGTCACTGCTTCCTGCTAGAAGCAGCTGAAGATAGCCTACGGGTTCACCAGAATGGAGAAGTCCACGACTTCATCACTTAGTTGGATAGATGACATTCGATTCATTCGCCGGGTTGAACTCGAGGCAGTCATTCTCTTTGGAATGCGTTTATCGACGAATTGCTGGTGGTGAACGTCGAGGAAGACGTCGACTTTGAGTCTTGTCATTCTCAAAGAGGACCAGGCCAGCTTGTTCAGAAGACGCCTGAAGTAATTGAGCTATCGGACCTCCAAGCACGGTTTGCAACACTACAGGGAAAACGATTATGAGATCTCGCTCATCATAAGTACTTTCTGGCATTTTCTGTTGAATCTCTGACACGGATCTTTCAAACTAAAAATCACGAAAGTGTCGTGGATCCCCAGAAAACACTTGAAGGGTAAATGATGATCCATTTGGAAAACGGTGAAGTTCTATCATTTCTATCGCCTAGCGGTAAACCCTAGGCTGCATGACGGGCAGCCCCAGCGCGTCTCTCTTTGCGTGCGTTGCGGGCCTTTCGTGGTCGAAGCATTGGGGTTACACGAGCTCTGGGAACTCCGGTGCCGATCAGCATCCTGTCTTGTGCGTCGTAGGGTCGTCGCAGGAATCTCGAGGTTGCAGGACTTAGGACTGGACTGTTGCTGAGATGGACGCTCTTCTCTGGCTTTTGCTCCCCGTTCCGGCGCCTACAACAAATTTATTATTACCTACTTTATAATCTTGTTAGTCGGGATATCCTAGAACACAGGTAATGAAACACACGGCAGAGGTTTATGACGTGGTCAACGAGTGATTCCCAGCTGACATGTGGCATGCAGTAGTTTCTCACCCTTCTTCCCGCGAAGCTGAGACCTGCGACCGAAATCCATTCATCCTCTCCCCTTGAACCACTAGTCGTCGCCGACGCGGTCCCTCGCGGCCAGGGAGCTGGACGAGCGAAATCTCCGGTGCCTTCGTTGGGGGTGTTCACAAAAACTCAGTGTAGATGGAAGCAAGAAGAAACCATGCCCTTCAATTGCTAGAGACAGGCCGCATGCCAATCCTCTACAGGGACAATGTAGGATCCTCAACGAAGGTAAGCACGACGTTGTGGTTGGGGCATGCATTAAATGATCCGAACAACCCAAGCGTGGAAACAATCTCATCAACCCATCCAACAGGGCAACACCACCAACAAATCTTGCCTCATCGATCTGGACGATGCACGTCGACGCCTCACAAGCTATGTGCTTAACCATATACCCAAGGAGAAGCTCAAACAAGACAAGCCGTTCATTGAGTTATGTCTTCGGGATCATACAACATGTATAACAAAGTCTAATCGAGAAATGCCGGGGTTGGAGCCATTAATATACACTGGATGAGTCGACCTACCATCACTACAGTGTATTATTGGTATGTACCAAGTAATCAGTGTGTGAAGAAGCGCCGGACTGCGGGACGAGGTGACGGGAAGGAATCCCGACTCTCTTCCCAGCTCTTTCGCCCGTCCTCCCAACTGACTAGGATAGTTTAAGAACTGGTTAGTTGTTATTGGGAGCTGGGAGGGTTA
>JAADVR010000932.1:0-12473 GCA_023335855.1 Pythium scleroteichum
AACTGCCGCATCCCATCTTGTCCGATGCTAGAATTGAAACCCATAGAGCCCCCGAGCCAACGTCATCGCATGCCGAAACTGATCAGCGAAAATAACCGAGAACCCCCACAGGACTCAAAATTAGCTAAAGAATACCCGTCATTTTCTCCACATGATTTGCCGCATCCCATAGATCTACAGAGCTTCTAACCGCTGAAGATTTCAAGATCGTGTCGTAATTCAAGACCAACGTCGCAGGGGGCTCCGTTTCTCCTTCCATTTCATCGAGCGCCACGCTTGCTTGTGCTGTAGCTCCGTCGACACAGATCCCATCCGTTTCTTTCTTGGAGGCGTTGTGCGATCATGCCCGCCGTCCCACTCCGCGTCGAGCCCACGTCGGGCTCGCTTCTTGACGTCGCTCCGGACGAGCGTGCGGAAGAATGCGTTCTTGGATTGCATTCCATTTTCTGACCTAGACACGCACGAAACACCTACTACTGTAAATCCTCGAAGTGCAGAACCAATCGGGCTGGTGTCAGCTGCAGCGCATCCAACTTCCGGTGCGACAACTCGGCTCCTCGCACCGGACACTTCGGGAATGACACACAGTACTCGCTCCATCTTGAAGTTCCGAGTCGTCACTTCAAGGTCCCACTCTCCGCCCGACCTCCTCTCCAGTCGAGCCCACTCTTCCGATGTGAGTCCCACTGTAGGCAGCCGACGCGTGAAGAATTTCGTGTCTGGTTTGCCGACTGAGGAAAGAGCCCGGATGGCCAGGATGACGCCACCTCAGTGGGCCCTCGCAATCACGGAAGCGCGACACGACTGGATATCACTCGAATAGAGGCGCTGTTGATAGCCGCGTTCTGGTATCGGGGCTAGTCTACTCAGATGGATGGTGCTGTGCGCTGTCTGCGACACGCTCTGCTCCTTAGAAGATACGCGAGCGGCTGCGAGAGAGTCGCTCGCGTGGACAGAATTCGGCGCGCAGTTTAAAGCGGTCGCGGGCCTTTTTTAAATCGGCTAAAGAGAGTGGGAGGCCCCGCCACCTCACGAGCGAGGACACGACGTCAGTCCAAGTCCTCCACGACCTTCAGCCATCTCCAGTGCTCGCTGGACAGTCAGTCTCCTCTCGTCGATTAAAAACCCTCCCCTCCCCCGGGTCTCTCATTCCATCATCTTCCTCTCAGTGCTCAAGCCGCCTTCTCCTCCGCCATGCCCAGCTTCACGACATCGGTCCTCCTCGTCCTCGCCGCCGTCGGCGCGGTCGTCAACGCCCAGTGCTCGGACGTCCACTACGTCTTTGCGCGTGGCACGAACCAGCCAGCGGGCTTCGGCGACGTCGGTATCCCGCTCTTTGATGCGCTCAAGGTCGCGCTGCCCGGCAAGACCGTGAGCGGCTACGCGGTCAACTACGCGGCCGATGCGCTGCAGACCAGCGCCGGCTCGGGCGCCACAGACATGACGCGCAACATCGTCAGTGTCGCGGCCACATGCCCCAACACGGTCTTTGTGATCGGCGGCTACTCGCAGGGCGCGACCGTGACCACGATCGCCGTCGGCATCCGCACGATCCTCGGCTCGGGCCAGACCATCCCGACCAACCTCGCGCCGCGCATTAAGGCCGTCGTGACCTTCGGCAACCCGCTCGGTCTCTTCCGCCAGACCATCGCGTCGGCCAGCTCGCTCTACGCGTCCAAGTCGCTCGACTACTGCAACCGCGGCGACCCGGTTTGCGGCGCGGGGCTCAACGCCGGCGCCCACCAGACCTACCAGATCACGGCCGTGCCAACGGCTGCCACGCGCGCGGCCGCGCTCGTCCTGGGCACGGCGCGTAACCTCCGTGGCCCGGAGAGCGACGACAACTAAGACGTCCGTCCCTTGCTTTTGCGAATTCGTCGTGAGCCTAGTGTCAGTTTAAGTGTGTAAATCGCTAATCGCAAAAGTCTAATCAAGAGGTTGTTTTAGTTGCAGTGTGACATCAAATGTACTGAAGTTCTGAGCTTCAGTCCTCACTTCATCCTCCCCGAGAGTCACGATCGATGCCCAAATGTTTCACGGGTTGAAGATCCGAAAAGGCCACTTTCCCAGCTTCAGGTCAGCTGGCCAGGGCACCGGACTCGCGCGTCGTAATCTCAAAATCGCGGTTTACCAAGACCCGTTTACGTCTGCGACAAGCCACAGCCCAACAGAGATGGGTGCCAGCAGCGTATTGTAAGTTGGGCGGTCGAGATCTGCTCGCGAGTACTACAGTAATTAGGAAGTGTCAAAAAGCGAGATGGACTGGATGGTCCCTATCTTCTCCGGACTCCCATTGACTTCATTCCATCCATGGGCGGTCCGCCCGAGCCTCGAGACTAATGCGTCTGCCTCCAGAGCTCCTCTCCAGTGCCCGATCCGAAGCTCGACCAAAGGTCTTGCTCATTCGCGCATTTGCGACCACGACCGCGAGCCAAGTCCCCTCTCAAGATGCCCAGCTTCCCGACTGCGCTCCTTCTCCTCGTTGCCGCTCTCGCAAGCCTCGCCAACGCCCAGTGCTCGGACGTCCATTTCGTCTTTGCCCGAGGCACGAACCAGCCGCCAGGCTTCGGTGCCGTCGGAACACCGTTGTTCGATGCGCTCAAGGTCGCCCTGCCGGGATGAACCGTCAGCGGCTACGCCGTCGCAGACCCATTGTAGACCAGCGCCGGCCGTGGGGCCACGGACATGACTAGTAACATCATCAGCGTCGCCGACTTGTGTCCAAATACCATGTTTGTCATCGATGGGTACTCGCAAGGAACAACCGTAACCACGATCGCCGTCGGCATCCGTACGTTCTCCGCGGCTCGAGTGGTTACTGAGCAAAGGCCGTAGCCATTCCGAGTAGTGTATTTCATCGCCTTTCAAAAAGCATTGTAGTGGGAACTCTTAGAGCCATCCAGACAACGACGTTTGAGGAGCAAGCGGTCTTAGTATCCTGGGTATGGTTGAACTTGCAGACTATGTCCCTGATACTCGAAGAAAACAAAAATCCAAAGAGATTGCGAGATTTTGGATTGCTCATCCGACTAACGTTAAGCACTTGAAGGAGACCGACAGAAATTTGAGCAAGGCTTGTGCGCTGAGACGGGGTCCGCAATCCGCAATCGCTTTGAAGTTTTGCACCATTGAATCAGTATATCATTTCCGCTGACGTGGTTGCTCAAGAGAGCTTACTGATACAAGGACTGACTGGGACGATGCTTCTGGATTTGGAGAGGTTCCTGTTCGATGCCAGTCGTCCGAACAGCTCAGGCACGGGTCCCAAGAATATTATGGGTTCAGAATCCATTTCAGAGAAAAACCAGATTTCGAGGTTTTACAAGAATCACCCCTTTTATCGGAAAGTGTATTCTACCCTCCTAAAGCCGGAATCCGGAATCCACAGTCCTCTAATAGTGACAATATTCGTTCCTACCGACCGCGGAAGTGGTGAGATTCTGAGAATTCTTCAATTATGGCTTCTGATTGGGAATATATCACAAGCGAACTGAAAGACGAGCGAACGGAGACGTGGTGAATCTTTTGCGTAGCACATGAGAAACCCGCAGAAACCGTGGTGAAAAGGGAACGGCTATTAAGCCTTAGTACAGCGGGTATGCCGTAGTAGTTGTCACGGAGGTTGACGGCACGTGTTGCGCCGGAGAAGAGGACGAGTTCACTTATCAACCCATTTCCGTTTTAACGAATCACCGTTGAGAATTTATTTTGGACGAATCACACGATTGGAACACAGAATACTCAGAATCCGCGGAATCCTAACTGAAATGTAAGTGGATTCTTCTGTTGCTAACTGCTATGTCCAGAATACATTTTAGTCCCGGAATCCAGTGTACCCCGGAATCCATATTCCGGGATACACTGGATTCTGGATTCTAGCTCAGAACTGGATTCTGATTCGATTCTTGGGAGCCTTGTGCTCAGGCGCTGTAGAGCACTGGCGAGGACAGCGCTCACACTGCATGATTCAATGCGCGATTCGCAAGCCAAGAATGTGGACGCAATCGTCTCTCGAAGGAGATGGGATAGTTGTGGCTTCAAAGATCTTTCGCTGCTTTCATCTGATTCCGCCAACCTGCAGTCTCAATCAGATACGCTGATCAGAACGAAGACCTTGATCGCGTCCTAGCCACCATTGCCGAGATCTATTCTCAGATTGTCTTCAACACATGGCACACCGAGAGCCTCTCGGCGTGTGCGTACTGTGGCGCAGTCTCTTGTTCCTGTCATTCTACAATCTGCGCCTTTATCCTCAGTCCACTCCTCTCTCTTCGCCATGGTCTCAGCGCCAAGTGCCCTCAGCGTCCTGCTGCTCAGCTGCGCCAGCGCTGCTATCACCGCCCAGTCATGCACCGATGTCCACGTCGTCTTCGCGCGCGGCACCAACGAAGCCGCAGGTCTGGGATCCGTCGGCACGCCGCTTCTGAGCGGGATCAAGTCGGCTCTGTCCACAAAAACTGTGTCTTCCTACGGTGTCAACTACGCGGCTAGCCAGAACCAGTCCAGTGCCGGGCCAGGCGCCACCGACATGACCAAGTACATCGTCTCCTACGGGCGTCGTGCCCGAACGCGGTCTTCGTGATCGGCGGCTACTCGCAAGGTGTGAGTGTCACCGACATCGCGATTGGCATCAAGACGAACCTGGGCTCGGGTCAGACCATCCCGACGTCGCTGGCTCCTCGCATCAAAGCCGTGGTCACGTTCGGTAACCCCTTGGCCTTGTCCGGACAGACCATCGCCGGGTCCAGTGCGTTGTACGGAGCCAAGTCGCTGGACTTCTGCAACAAGGGCGACCCGATCTGCGCCAACGGCTCGGACATCAGCGCGCATCTGAACTACCCGACGACGGCCGTGCCCACAGCGGCGAAGAAGGCGGCGGCTCTCGTGGCGGCATCGACGCGTAGCCTTCGCAGCGGTGACAACTGAGCCAGTTCGTGGTTGTGTGGTGGCTCCATGCAGTTCAATATGATACAGTTCTCCCTCGTCTAACGACACCGTCGAAAAATAGAGGTCCTGTTATAAATATAAAATGTCAGGAGGCCTCTTAGAAAATTTGGTCAGAATCAGAACGATGAGAAATTGTTTCTCAGATTATCTATATATCAGATGGTGTCGTTAGATGAGGGAAGACTGTACTAATGGTTTCGAACGCTGGCTTGTTACAAGGGGATGAGTGGGCACTCGGACGTTTCTGGAGACACTCTCCAACACTTCATGTTAGCTCGCTGGTGCAGCTTGTCGTGTCGTCACAGGTATCTAAACAATGTACGTAAAGGCTCTGTTACTGAATTTTGAAGCCATTAAGAACCGACTGGGGATGGTATCCAGTAGGCTCCGATGGTCCTGACGTTTCTTAGGGGTCATGGATGACTCTGGAACCGACTGGTGGTCTACGAAACGTCTGGCGAGGCGCCTATCATCCACGGTATGCGGGTCTGGTGTGTTCGTCACATCTCCCTCACCCACCTCCGTCACACGTCACAGATAATTTGTTGCGTAATTTAGCCGTTTTGTGTGTGTGTATTGGGGGACCAAACCTTCCCCCAACCCAATCTCCCCGAGATTTGCTCTCCTGATTGCTGACGGCAGCTGAGAACCCGCCGAAAACCTCCCCAGTTCACAAAATCCACCTGGCAAGCAACTCGACAACTGGACATCAAGGCTTGGGGCCAAAGTCGATCAACCTGACGTTTCTTCCGTGACAGAAGGGGTCTATGATGGGAAGGTCCTGGGTTTAGTGACTTCATCATCGAAGAATCGCGTTCTAATCTAATCTAACGACTCCACATATGTCGTTAAAACAGGGTTTAATCTTCCTCCGTCTTCTACAGAGCTGCACCAGGACCGCGCGGGTTTTGTAGGTGCGTGGATGACTTCACGGGGCCTTCAGCCGTTTCTGCGGAAGTGTCCATATGTCCTCTCGCTCGCCAGCTGGTGGGCTCGAGTCTCTGCGCGCTCGAGTAACGAGAGGGAGACGGCCGAGCTGTCTCTCTCCGGTGCCTAAGGGAGACAGCCATCCACCCACCCACAGGTGAGACTGTCGACGCGGTCTCGGTTGCTCATTCTTACAATCGCCTCGGCATCCTCAGTCGGCTCTCCTTCCTTCTCTCTCTCTCTAGCTGCAATGAAGTCGATCTCCGTGCTCGCAACGCTCGCGCTCGCCTTCCTCTCGCTCACCGAAGCCGCCAAGTGCAATGCCAAGTCGTCAGCACCGTCTCCGGCCAAGCCGTCCGGCCCGGCGCCGGCACCGGCGCCAGCACCGGCCCCAGCCACGGGTGACAGCTCGGACCAGGTCGGCGCCGAGGGCAACAACACCACGTCCTCGCGCTCGAGCGGCTGCGGCAAGCCGGCGGCCATCAAGTCGGGCACACTCTCGCTCAACGTCGTCGGCAAGCAGCGCCAGTACATCGTGCGCGTGCCGGACAACTACAACCAGGACACGCCCTACCGCGTCGTCTTTGCGTTCCACTGGCGCGGCGGCAACATGGAGCAGGCCTCCAAGCACACGGGCGGTCTCGACAACAAGGGCCCCGGCAACGGCTACTACGGTCTCGAGCAGAAGGGCAAGACCTCGACCATCTTCGTGGCGCCCAACGGCGAGGGCGGTGGCTGGGCCAACGGCGGCGGCTCGGACATGGCGTTCATGGATGCCATCAACAAGGCGCTGGACGAAGGGCTCTGCGTCAACAAGAACCTGCGCTTCGCCATGGGCTTCAGCTGGGGTGCTGGTATGAGTAACGCCGTGGCCTGCGCGCGCGCCAACGACTTCCGCGGCGTCGCGCTCTGGAACGGCGCCACGCTCAGCGGCTGCGACGGCGGCAAGAAGCCCATCGCCTGGTGGAGCGCGCACGGCGTGAGCGACAACGTGCTCGGCATCGGCATGGGTCGCAGCCTGCGCGACAACTTCGTCAAGGTTAACGGCTGCCAGGCCACGAACGCCCCGGAACCGGCCGCTGGCTCGGGCCAGCACATCACGACCGAGTACAAGGGCTGCAAGGCGGGCTACCCGGTTGTCTGGACGGCCTACGACGGTGGCCACATCGCCGAGCCCAAGGACCGTGGCGCTGCCGACCCGTGGGGACCGGAGGCCATCTGGAAGTTCTACACGCAGTTCAAGTAAGCGGGCGTTGGCTCTAGTCGACGGCCTTCAGCGCGACCTTATTTGTCGAGAGTTTGTTGTTTACGTGTGTGATAACAATCGACTGCATAGACACCTTTTCCGTTTTCCAATGCTTGAGTGAAAGCCTTCACATCAACGAGTCCCTTGGTAAAATGCTCTCTCCTTCCTCTTGAGCTTCTACCGGATAGAGGCTACAAGGGACGATGGCCCAGCCTATTATTGCCTGCTCGTGGGTGCTGGAGATAGTCGCCCAGTTTCTTCCGTTGAGACCTCTTAGTGGTAGCCTCAACCCACCAGATCCAGTCTTGGTGCTGTGTCACGCGTTCCCCATTCTCTATCGCCACCTCGGGCCCCAGAACCAGCGATTCTGGCGGGAGGCCGTACTCCGCAGCTTCGACTTTAGCGTTGACGACTCGATCTCCTTCAACACCGACAACGCCCAGCCTGACTGGCGGGAGCAGCTGATTCGTGTAGTCCTTGAGAACTTCAAGGATCCATCACATCCCGTGCGTCTTGCCATCAAGGAGTGGGATGCCACCGATTGTGACTTGGAGAGAGGCTCCAACGTATTGACCAAGGACATGGCGTACTGGTCGCAGATTGGCGCATTCTTCCGCGAGCACGAGTACGGTTTCCTGGGCAAAAATGCAGCAACGTCAGACTCGCATGGAAGGCTGGCCAGCCAACGAAGACGCATTCACGCTTTTTCGAGATCTCGTGTTTCTTCAAGACTGCGTCTGCGCGTACTACACGTCGAGGACGAAGGCTGGCGGCCAATTCAGCGTCTCAACGTGTTTTTTAGGAGCTGTTGAGGCACCGAGACCGAGTAACAGCCATGGGATCTTCGAGCACTGCGGCTTTGTGCCACTCTATTGGGCAGTTGGAGTGGCCGAACGATGGCGAGGCTTCTGCTGTCGCTCTCCAGAGAACGACGAGGCGGGCTACCCCAAAGCCCGCGCTGCAGCGGCTGCACAGGACCACACTTCTACGTCGGACAAAGCAAGCGATCGAACCGATGGGTGGGCTTCGTCGGCCACGACGATTTTGCGTTTTGGGAGCCGATCGTGTACAGCTCTACCTTGTTGTAGAAGTTTGAATCTTGAAGCAATGCAAAGCTCTAGGGTGGCCGACGGCGGAATGAATACACAACGTAGCTGCCCGAGTGGCTGGCCAGCTCAAATACAATGTCGCGCACGCGGTCTTTCAGCACAGCCAGATCGAAGAACAGCGTGAAAGTGTCTTTGTGGGCTGGCCAGTCGTCCAACGACCTCTCTCGACGCTGGATCTTCCCAAGACAGCCGTTCTCTTGGTCACGAAAGTAGGTACCGATCCTCGGCCATCACGCCAGGTCATGCGCCAAGATCTTCGAGGCCGAGTGCCGCTCGGTCTCCCACGCATCGACAACTGTGCGATAGGGATGCGATGCACCCTTGTACCTTCGTCGGCCGAGCTGTTCCTTCCAGTCCGGCACTGTGTGGACGACATTGAATCTTCGGGCGTCGTCGACACCTAACTCACGGAGCACGGCTTGTCGCCAAAAATCGCTTGTTGCGCGGGCCGAAATGGCAGCGCAGAATTGGGAGCGCCGAGCAAATCGCAGAGAACGGCTCGTGCTCGCCACTCGAGTCGCTCAGTATCCGGAGCGGCAGGAACCCCACGATAGCCTCGAGCAGTCGCCACATGGGCGGACGTTCCGTCGGGAGTCAGCGCCTTGTCTGTGACTCGCGAAATGGAGATCCCAACATTTGTGGACCCACCATATGAACTCAGTTGCATAATGTGGACTCGAGCTCGTTTGTTTTCCACCAATTCTATGAACGATTAGCAGTTTTTATCCAATGAAAACATTATACTGAACAAATCAGTTGCGCAATGGGGGACCCGAGTGAGAAATCTCTGGTCCACAACCTGCAACTGATATGGGTTCGACTCATTTTCAAAGTCTCCAACGAATGGCACCCACTCCCTACGGAGCGTCCGCCCAGGTGGCGACGGAACTTGAACTGCTCGAGACCATCGCGGGATTCCTGCCACTCCGTGCCTCCAGTGGCCCCGCCATCGACGACGACGAGCTGAGGATGTTGCCAGTGCTCTGCCGTGCGTTCCCTCGCCTTCTCGGCTACTTGGGACCGCGCAACAAGAGGTTTTGGCGAGAGGCCATGCTTCGAGAGTTCAGCTTTGCTGTTGACCACTCGAGAACCTTCAATCTCGACCACTCGATACCAGACTGGCGCCAAGAGCTCGGTCGTCGCGCGCGCCACACGTACGCAGACCCGTCCTGCGCCGAGCGCCTCGCGATCGACGCGTGGGAGGCCGCGCATGACCACTCGGCCTCGAAGATCTTGGTGCATGACCTTGCGTGGTGGTCCGAGATCGGTGCGTACTTTCGTGAGCACGAGTACGGCTTTCTGGGGAAGATCCAGCGTCGAGAGAGGTCGTTGGACGACTGGCCAGCCCACGAAGACGCATTCGCGCTGTTCTTCGATCTGGCTGCGCTGAAAGGCCGCATGCGCCAGTTCCACGACGCCAAGACGTGGCCTGGCGCGCCAAAGCCGCTGTTGCCGTGTCTGTTGAGCCCGATGGCCGAGCCAGAACCAGAAGACGACTTTGCGCTGATTGAGCACTGTGGGTTCGTGCCTCACTATCGTATCGATACGATGGTCGACAGGTGGGACGGCTTCCACGGCCCTCCACCTCCCTTGTCCAAGGTTCCGGACGATTACTTTGTGCATTTGATGGGCGCGCTGAGTCCCAACGTATTGTTTCCGTACGAACGAGATCGAGACCCACGAGACGAACATAAGCGCTCGCTGCTCTGTCGACTCGCGTACGAGTTGTTCTCTGACTGGCGAGACGTCCGACTGCAGATTCGTCATCACGGGCCGCATTTTTACATCGGACAAAGCAAGCGATCGGGTCGCTGGCTGGGTCTGGTCGGTCAAGATGACTTGCAGGACCTCGCGGAGATGCTACAGCGGATGGAGCGAAGGTTAGAGGTAGGCGGCTAGTTTGAAGAGGTCGTGGCTCATACATCGGAAATCCCATATGACCATTTTCTCCAACTGGGCTCCAAAAAGTGCTTTCTGCATCTCAGGCAACGTCACTCACAACTGACATAGGGAGTGATGGCTCTGTTGTGGATACGGAATGGCGGGGATTTTTTTTTTTGGTTCACAACCCAGGTTCCAATTGAGGTCCCAGTGACAAGTGAGACCGTCTCACTTGTCATTTGGACTTGGTTCAATCAATGCCATCAACTCCGTCGGAAGCGCCGGCGCAGGTGGCGATGGAGCCCGTGCTTCTGGAGAGCATCGCGCAGTTCCTGCCACTACGTGCGACCAATGGCGAAGGCGACAAGTCCAAGGCTTTCGCTTCCTTCTGCCGCGCGTTCCCCATTCTGAGTCGCCACTTGGGGCCACGCAACACGCGATTTTGGCAAAAAGCCGTGCTTCGCGAGTTCGACTTTCGTGTCGATGGAGCCAAAGGCTTCAAGGTCGACCACTGGGTACCCGACTGGCGGGAGGGCCCGGCACAAGTTCAGCGACCCTTCTCAGCCAGAGCGCATCGCTGTCGAGACGTGGGAGACCGAACATCAGCAGTGCGAGCCAATCTCGATGAAAGTATTGGTGCATGCAATGGCATGGTGGCCGAAGATCGGCGCGTACTTCCGGGGGCATGAGTACGGCTTCCTGGGCAAGATGCAGCGCGGCGAGACTTCGATGGCCGCGTGGCCGGCCCACGAAGACGCGTTCACGCTTTTCTTGGATCTGGCAATCTTGAAAGACCGCATCAGTAGGTTTGGCGACGCCAAGACGTGGCCTGGCGCGTCGAAGCCGCTGTCCCCGTGTCTCCTGTGGTCGCTTAACGATCCAACGCGAGTAGATACCTTCGCAGTCTTCAGGCATTGCGGCTTTGCGCCTCACTATTTTGTGGACGCGAAGGCCGATCGATGGGACGGCTTCCGCAACCCTTCTCCGCCTGTTGTCGAAGTCCCAGACTCGTATGAAGAGCTGCCGCTCCGTCCGAATGTGTTGTTCCCGTACGACCACGGGCCAGATCCGCGGGCGATCTCCCATTTGCCGACTCGTGTACGACCTATTTTGCGACTGGTGGGATATCCGACTGAAGATTCAACACTGTGGTCCGCACTTTTTCATCGGACAGAGCAAGCGCTCCGATCGTTGGCTGGGTCTGGTCGGGAAGGATGACAGGATGGGTATCGAAGCATTCCTCTCAAATGGAGGCGAAGATTACTAGCAGCCTTAGCAGGCTGCTGGTCACCAGAAAAAAATGAAGGGCGACTAGCGGACGAGAAACCCTTCTGAAACGCACTTTCTTGGTCTTCAAGCTCTCCAAAACCTTAGTAAAACGTAACCAAATCTGCAGTCTTCATGACGCTCACATTTCTTGGCGTCGGCTTCTTCCACGAGAGGAGAACCGACCGGGGCGTGGAGCGGAACGAAGCGCGGACTTGGAGAGTCGGTTGCGGTGGAGGAGGCAAATTGCTGAGTGAGTAGATTGATCGTTTTAGACTTGGAGCTCTCAATCCTAGCCCAGTCTCTCCTACGTCCTCCCCCTTGTTCTCCTACTATGCATCACATGCAAACATGCAGCTGGGACCGGGGAGAGCCAAAATATTCGGAGGACCGTTGATGGCGCCGTCCCTTAACCTGAGTCGCTCTCCCCATCCTGTCGAAGGTGCCGTCAGGCGTCCATCACACCTCCGGCGCGTCTGCGCCGGAGTGCCATCACCGTTGCAGCCAGGCGTGCCTGCGACATGTGACGGCGACGTGTGCAGCTTGTCACCCAATACACTGAGTCATAGTGACGGCGACGTCCACAACATTCCGCTGCTACCACGAACGAGGCGAGAGTCTGCCCGCTGATCGCGGCGTTTTCGCCTTTCCGAGTGTGTGCGACTGCCAGAGATTGACCAAAGACGAGCCTTCTACAAGGGCAGACCAATAGACCTCACTTTGAAGATGTAAATCACAAGACAACTCTCTTCGAGAACAGAAATCTCACTTGCTATGGCGAAACCAACAAGCAACCACACTGACGCCCAATGAGAGGTCTACAGACACTCCCTCACTCACTTCCACGGAGCAGGCTTCCAAAGTCGAAGCTGTTGGTACGTCCCGAGAAGATGCCCGAGCTCTTGCTGCTTGGAGCGGATGTCGCCGCGTTATCTGAAGCCGAGGAATCCCCGCCACCGCTGCCTACCATTTGAGCAGCACGCTGCGCAGCCTTCATCACGCTGCCGTCCGTTGGGTACGTGAGATGAGCGGCCATGTTTACGCCGCCGGCACACACCGGGTCGCCAATGTTGCAGTACTCGATCGCCTTCGATCCG
>JAADVR010000933.1:0-12467 GCA_023335855.1 Pythium scleroteichum
GTTGGCGTTGGCGCGTTGGCATCGGCGTCGTCCGGAGGCCACGCGCAGGCGAAGACGGCGGAGGCGGCGGCGGTCATGGCGGAGAGGAGGAGCTGTTCTTCCTTGACGTGAAGCGTGGATGGAGGAACGATTGGGAGGAAAATGGAACGGGATGGGAAACATCGTAAATCAATGCATTAGTGTTGGAGTTCGTCCCTCAAAATAGTGCAGGCACTACATTAAAGAGCTTCCGAGGAGTCGATGTATCAACTATGAGAGTGAATATGAGCGGATATTCGGCTCATGACCTGCATGACGCCTTCCTCGCTGTCGCCAAGACCAACTACACTGCTGCTGCTCCATGTTGCTCTCGTTAAATACTGGATCTATTGGATTGTTATCTATGGCACAAGCGAGCTGATCAGAAGCTCTCGCTGCGAAAGTCGTACACGACGCCTGCCCCATCGCCTCGCGCCTGCTGGTTGAACGTCGCGCACTCATCGTGGATCGCACTGCCCATGGTCTTCGGTCCGCAGAAGAAAATCGCGACTTCTTCGTTGGGCGGCGAGAGCGCCTTGCCGTCGACTCGCGTGAACCGCGCCGTGCGCTCGTCGCTGCTCTCCGCCTGCTGCCGCTCCTCGTGCTCGCGGCGTCGCTCGTGGTCGGCGCGCTGCCTCTGCTCCTGCGCGATGCGTTCAAGCTCGTCTTTCCAGTCGGGCCGGCCAAAGTGGGTCACCTGCTTGGTCGTGAGGCCCGAGATGATGTCCTGGCCCTCGGCGTCGTGGATGAACGTCTGCAGCGCACGCAGCGGCGCGACGACCGACTCGCGCTTGAGCGGCGAGAAATAGTTGTGGATCTCCAGTCGCCCCTCCGTGTCGAGCTCCGTGAGCTGGTTCATGGTCTCGGTGAACCACGTGAGCGCCTCCTGCTCGCGCGTGATCCAGTAGAAGTAGATCTTCTGGATCTGGAACTTGCGCGGGAACGTGACGCTGTTGCAGCACGGACACCGGAAGGCCTCCCACTGGTGGACGACACTGCGCAGGATCGACGCGAAGGGCGTGACGCCGATGCCGGCGCCCACGAACACGACCGACTTGTATCGATAGTAGTCCTGCGACGGAGCTCCGATGGGTCCGTCGATGAAGACCGACGGGTACGGAGTCTGGTTCTCCGGGACGTCGGATTCGAGGTCAAGTCCTGCCGGGTCGTGGCGCGTGTCCTTGATGGCCTTGAGCACTTTGTGGAGTGCGCCCGTCCAGTCACCGGCTTTGCGAATGTGGACGCTGAGACAGTCATCCTCTGGCGCGGACGAGATCGTGAACGGGTGCCACTCGAAGCGTGAGACCACAGGCACGTTTAGGAACAAGTACATGCCCGGGTGGAAGTGGAAGTTGGCCGGTTTCTTCATGAAGATCGCGACCGTATCCTGAGAAAAATGAACGCGGAGGATACTCGTCTGGCCGCCAAACATATTGGTCATGCGATATCGCTTCTCGACGAAGTACAGAACGAGCGGCGGTAGCACCCAGAGGAACGCCTGCGGTGGCTGCACCCACATCGCGAGTCCATGGATCAAGATCAGCACGAGGAACGGCACGAACAGCAAGTGCGTCATCCAAAACGCGTTGAAATTGCCTCGACGGACCTTGGAGAGCGTGAGTGGAGCGGCAACGGCGGCGATCAGCGCCATTGCAAATCCTGTCCACATGGGCAAGCGCTGGATTAGCTTGAGTGGGTCTTCTTCGCGGATGAACGTCAAATGGGCGAACCGGGACTCTGTCCAGACGTCGTGAGGCACGCTTCGGACGTGGAAAACGATCACAAACCACGCGACCGTGTGGCCCAGCGAGGCCACCAGCATGACGACGCCGCAGATCTTGTGAAACTCGATGTGTTTATCCACAGGTACACGCGATGTGATGGCAGTAAAGCGTCGCAAGTACGTGACGAAGTTGCGGCACATAGGCAGCAGCAGGAAGAATGCGTCGACCATGATGACTTGAGCAAAGCCCTTGGCGGCGCGCGGTGCGTACCCTGCGGCCGGATCGTATGCCACGCTGGACGCCTTGACCGCGAACGCGGCAACCATCGCGGCTGCGTAGAACGAGAGCCAATGGATTTCAGCGTCGTACTTGCTGTAGGTTTTGACGACAGTGCGCTGCCAGAAGTTTTTCTTCTTCGCTCCGACGTGGGCCGCACGAAAGTGGACGGACGGACGATACTCTGGTGGCTCGACACGGACCTTTGTTGATGTGGGCTTGACGTCTGACGCTGTCTCTTTAGCGGACGAGTGAGGTGTGGCGCTCGGCTTGATGACAGCGTGGAGGAAGACGCGTCGAAACTCTTCGTACGTCATCTCGTGCTGACTCGTGCTTTTCGCGAACAGCTTATCGACCATTTCGTGGACCTGGAAGTCGCCGTAGCAGTTGAGATTATTCGCGAGCAGCGTGGCCTCCACAAATGCGGCAACTCCTTCCCGTGACACGATTCCGCGCTTCGTGACATCGAACAGATCGAAGACGAACCGGCACTTGTCATCTTCTTGTAGAGAAGAGGAGCGAACGGCGTCGATCAACACTGCGACTGATTCTCGAGGCATCTGGATCGATGCCGGCTTTGAACAAGATGCCGAGAGCGTAGCTTGCTGGTCGGTGGTTGTCGTTCGTCTCAACGTTGGGATAGGCATCGGCGCCACGGCATATAGTTCGTCTGGGAGCGTGCGAGTCGATGACAGCATCGACATGTCACTAGGCGCTGTGCTCGCCCTTCCAGTAACGTCGATAAAGTTTGGGTTGGCTAAGTGGGCGGGTGTGTAGCTGGGCATCCGACTAAGCTGCGGCGGGGGAAGTTGCGCGATGAAGCTCACGTCTTCCTCTTGTTTCTCTTCACCACCCACCGGGCCAAGCGTGAACCTTCCACTTGACCCTACCCGGTGCGATGCCTGTGACTCAGCGGACGAGCCCTTGACGAGGCAGTCGCGCAATTGGTTGAGCTCCTCAAGATCCATGAGTCGGCTCGAACGCGCGGAGGACTGTCGGGAGGGCTGTGGACGAACTTCTGCTGGCTTTGTCGGAGTTGTTGACTCGACGTAATGAACGCCTGTAAAATCGAGCTCACTCATGACCGGGGAGTTGCAAAGAATTGAGTTGCTTGAGAGCGCGACAGAGGAGGATTCGTAACTTGGAACGGGGAACGAGAGGTCAACCGGCGAAGGAATGGAGATCGTGTTGGACCGCGCTGCTTGGCGCAATCGCTGGGAATCAAGCAGTCCACCCATTGCCAAGAACGAACTGACCCCTGGCGACGCGAAGTCGTCTTCGATGTCGTGCGTACTGACGAGCGAGTCCAAGCTGCCCAGATCGATGCTCGTCCCCGACGCGGTCGGACGAGACGTATTGTCCATGGTGACGATCTGATCCACGCGCGGGGGGCTCACAAAGGAAATCTCTCGCACGTCACACTGTGTCCTATGGTCGCACGCTGCAGTTCGGCTCGCGCGAGCGAAGGGGGCGCGTGCGCCTTGGAGTGTGCCACGAAAATGCTAGGAAGGCAAGTGAGACTTGGCCTCAAGGCGCACCGTCCCAGACTAGCGACCGACGTTTCGTCGCGAGGAGTCATCCTCTGGCAAAGGAATAGTCGCGACATAGTGAGCAGGGCCAATCGCGGTGTGATAAGCGGGTTGGGAAGCTCGATAGCCACGCGCGGAGTGTCGAGATCTGTCTCTCGGCGTAGAAGCCAGCGGAAACTTGAGGCGTTGGTCGATTGACGAAGTAGAGCTCCGTGTCTGCAGTTACCTCGCCTCTACATGTTATGAGCCAATGGGATCTCAGGCCACATGGCTACAAAAGCATCTGATGAGGAGAATGACCGATGATATCCCTGCCAGCTGGCGCCACGTGGACGATCTGTCCCGACTGACAGTAGAATCGACCTGTCAGATCCTCTCCATTCGAACAGCGACGAGTAACTATCGGCTCACCACGACGTGACGACGCTTGGGGCTGTGGCTCTTCAGCGGCCCACAGTTCTCGCCGAAATGTAGTCGACGTGCTGCTGCAGAAGGCAGCGCCTCCTCTTACAAAACAAGATGGGTTTGACGTGCCCCAGTTCAGGTTGTCCACCACACAGACCAGAGGCTGATATTCTTGACCTTATCGACGGCGCTCTCGCTCTCTGGAACGTGAGCGTTCCCGACGCCTGTCGCGACTGCGGTCGCGTCGGTGATCGTCTCGACTGCGGTGGCTTCGTTCCTTGTTGGATCCGTGACCATTGTCTGGCTTGGTCTTCTCGCTTCTCGTGTCGATCGTCAAATAATCCTGATGACACGAGTTCACATAATCAGCCCAAGTCAGACACAGACAGAGTATTCTGTCCACTTACATCTGTAGTCGGGCCGTAGTTGTTTCTGAATTGATCCTGCAGAACAGAATTTCCGCGAGTTAGTCTTAGCCTTCTGGACTGCAGTAGGATAGGTATCTAAACTCACGTCAATGTGCTTCTTGAACTTGAGTTTCGCTGCCATCCACGACTTGTCCTTAGCAGCTTCGTCGTCGTCGTCTCCGCGTTCGTCGTCTTCTAATACCTGGCCATGATAAGACTCGGCTACTTCGCTCTTGGAAGGCTTCACCGCAACCTCTTGGTGTACGACCTGCAGAGTCGCCTTGAACTGTTCTAGTTTCTTCAAAGTTTCTTGCTGCCGTCCAGACCGATTTGCAGCCTTTTTCTTCTCCAGAAACTTCGCGCGCTGCTGCTGGAGCGGAGTTAAAATCTCGTTCTTGGCTTTTTCTTTTTCGAGTTCACGCGCCATCTCTCCCAGCAACAGTGGAACCGCCTTCTTGTCGCGCTTGAGCTCTTCGCGCAGTCGAGCGTACTCATCCCGTTCGTCTTTGCTCTTGTGTTTCTTCTCTTTCTTCGGTTCCTTTCTCTCCTCTTCTTCATCCACGTCAACATTGGCTGCCGGTTCGACATCGTGCTCCACCTTCAGCGCCTTGCCAGCCTTGGCCGCCGCGATCGCTGCTTTCATACTCGCGCGCGCGTCGAGTTTGGCTGCAGTTTTAGTATGGCCGTTCTTGGCTTCGTTTCGCTCCGTCTCCTTTTCGGTCTCAGCGATCCTCTGCGCGATCTCTTCGTCGACTTCGGCCTTGAGCTTCTTGTCCTCGAGCAGGTCGTGGCTGCTCATCATTGTCTTCTTCTTCTTTTTCTTCTTCGTCGTTTCTTCCTCCTCGAAAGCGTCCTCTTCATCTCCGAACGAGAGCAGTTTGCGGTCTTTCGTGGCTTTGCGCTCGCGCTTCTTCCTCGCAGCGTCGCTCTCGACGGGCGCGTCGCGCTTGGCCGTGTCGCGCACGACCATGTCTTCGAACGGGTTCCACAGCACCTCGGCGCGCAGCAGCTTGGGCGGGTTCACGGGCCGGTCGTTGGCATCCGTGTCCACGTTGCTGACGCTGAGCAGGTTGAAGATCGTGTTGCCCGTGATTTTGCCGAAAATCGTGTGCTTGCGGTTGAGAAACTCACACGCGTCGAGCGTGAAGAAGAACTGCGAGTGGTTCGAGTTGGGCTTGTTCTCGTTGGCCATGGCCACGATGCCGCGGTGGTTAAACTTGAGTCGCGAGTGGAACTCGTCCACGAACGGCTCGCCGTACACGCTCTCGCCGCCAGAGCCCGTGCCCGTGGGGTCGCCGCCCTGCACCATGAAGTCCTTGATAATGCGGTGGAAGATCGTGCTGTCGTAGTACTATAGGACATACACAGAGCGAGTGAGCATGGCGGAGGACGAGTCACAAGTGCGCGACTTTGCTGGGACGTACGCCCTCGAGACAGAGCTGCACGAAGTTTCGGCAGGCCTTGGGCGCCTGCTGCGGCCAGAGCTCGATGTCCAGGTCTCCGAAGGACGTGTGGAGCAGCACTTTGCCCTCCGTGCCGGGCTCGGTCACGTACATATTCGACATGGTGGCCGACGTCCAGGGCGACGCCAATAATTGGCACTCCCGCTCATTGGCACGAAGCGGTTTTAATAGAGAACCCCGTTTTAGTGACGCAACGGTGGTAGAAATGGGTTTCTAAATGGATTGGTGGCTCTTCAACTTGAGTAGCGCGTTTGGGATCCAAGGCGAGGAAGGATGGCGACGCGCACGGGGAGGCTGGTCGTGGACCAGAAGACGGGCAAGATGGTCGAGGAGATGAAGGAAGACCAGATGATGGTCGCGCTGTACGATCCGGCGGTCGAGAAGCCCAGCGACTACGCCTTCCAGCGTGTGCTACGCTCCGACTTCAAATTGTACGGACAGCCACTAGTGGTAGGTTTCCGATGGTCTCTCATAGTTAGTCCTGTAGGAAAAAGATCAATGGGCTGTTCAACTGCAATGCGGCGCTGCTCAAGGATCCGTTCGGGAGTGCGTTGCTGCCTTGAAGAGCTTGTCAGATGTCCTCTGAATGTAGTTGTTTAGATGTGATCTGGCCAAAGGACTGGATGACACAGGTGCTACCACCGACGGGCAAAGACAAGTGGTTCTACATCATCCACGAGCGACTGGAACCGCCGCCTCAGGACGATCTCACAGACGCGATGTACGCCGGAGGGGCCATCCTCGTGCTCACCAGTGTGCCCAAAGAATGTGAAGCTATTGACATCCGCACGTGGATCTTGTTCGGCATCGCACAAGACTACGAGCCTCTCGAGCGTGTCCGCGAGGAAATCAAAGTCGTGGAGAAGAAGCGCCAGCTGCTGAAGCAGAAATTGAATGCATTACCGTCCATTGATGTGGACGGCACGCCGGAACAGCAAGCTGAGATGCGGAAAAAGCTCTCGGATGCAATGGCGGCACACTCGGCCAAGTACTACAAAGAGCTTGAGGCACTTGGCAAGAAGCGAGCGCGAATCGAAAAGTTCTTGATGACTGAGCCGCTGGAACTGACGGCCTTGCCGATAGACAAACCGCCGACCGCCAAGAACGAAACCATGGATCAGTACGAAAAACGAGTCGAGACGCGCAGCTGGACGGTGGGCTTTGTCAGCACGCGAGGAAACGAGCTGGCGTCTGTGGCCCTCGCGAAGAGCGACTGGAACTACGTCTGTTTAGTGCAAACGCGACCGAACCCGAAGGCGTTTATTGAGGATGACCAGGTCCAGAACCAGATCATTAGCGACAAGGACATGGCGATGGAGGTGAATATGAGGCTCATTCGACTCAAGCGTCTGCGTCACGGAGATGGTGAACTCCTCCAGCTTGCGACGAGCCAAAGCACCGACGAAGACCGACTAAAGCCGTGGGACGAGGCATTCCACGTATCCTCCATCGGCACAATGTACTCGGGTGAGTGGCGCATGGGCGAAAAGCATGGCCGCGGCAAAGAATTTACAAACGTTGGGATCTACGAGGGCGAGTTCGAGCGGAACTATCGCCAGGGGCGAGGGAAATTGGTGTATGGGAAAGGAACGACGACGACGGGAACCTTCGATCGGCGAACACGAGGATATGAATACTCGAAAAAATGTCGCGAACTCAGGTACTCGCCGTCGCTTTTGAATGGCGATCAGTTCCGTGAAGGCGTAGAACACGGCGACCACATGAGGATCGAGTTTCCAGACGGAGCGACATACGAAGGCGAGATGACGGACGGCAAAATCACGGGTTTCGGCAAGTATACCTCGTCGACAGGCGTCATCGACGAAGGATTCTTCCAAGACGGACTACTGCACGGAGACAACTGCTCACGTCGCTATCCGGATGACACTGCGATGAAAGGAAGATTTGAGCTGGGCCAACTGCATGGACGCGGCGAGCTCCACGAGCGCAATGGCGACGAATACGATGGATTCTTTGATATGGGCGTCAAGTCTGGCCGAGGGACTTCCTATTTCGACAAGAAGCGATGCAAACACGTTGGTTTCTGGTTCGAGAACACCATGAATGGTCGCGGAGACTGCTTCGTTCGGAGCCCCATTAATTCGGCGGTGTCGAACGAAGAGGACTGGGATTTCTGGTACGAAGGCAGCTTTGTTCGCGGTGAGACACAGGCAAGACATCGTTTCGTGGATCTTAAGAAGCGACACAAGGAGCACTTGCCGTTCACGACAAACGGGAAGAGCGAGGAGAAGATGCCTTACCTCACAAACGTACTTGCTCCGCAGCTTGTCAAGCTAGAGGCTCGACGGCACAGAAACGCTGTTCGCCGCGTCAAGCGAGAGAAACAGTACCTGCAAAAGGAGGAATTCGAGAACTTGTCGCTCTACTACGGGCTGCTGGACGAATTCTACGAGAAGTGGGTACACAAACAACGTGAGCTCAAGGAGGACAAGCAATTGGACAGCAAAGCTCTGGAAGAAGTCCACCAGGAGCGAGCCGCCGCTATCGAGTACGCTGAGAACCGACTCAAGTTCAGAAAGGAGAAATACAATCTGTCTCCGCGGAAACGAGAGCTGGTCGACTTTGAACAATACCTAGAACGCGTCACGCTAACGGAGCGGGTGCAGCTTGAGCGAGCAATGGCGTGGGAAACGTCGGCGATGGCCGTAGAGCTAGAAAAGGCTGCTGCGCATATATAATGAATAATACTATCCATTTCATCTCTCTTGCAGTTTCTCGAAAAAGCGAAACAACAATCTATCGTTTGCGCTGGGACGCTCTCAATTGACTCCACCTGTTCATTCCATCGGCAACGAGTTGAGCATCGTACACAATAGGATAATGGCGCAAGAGCCACTTCACAAGATGCTCGTGTCCAAAGTTTGCCGCTCCGACCGAAGCCTGCGATGTGCATCCTTCGGTTCGATGCTCGCGGAGAAACTGGAGAACCGCCAAGTGGCCGCCATGGGCTGCGCGGTCCATAGCGCGCTCTGTGCAACCGTCAGGTACATGCACGTGTAACCACTTGATTACCTCCAAGTGGCCGTTTGCAGCTGCCTCGTTCATAGCCTCGATGGTGCAGCCTTCATGACGGTTCTCATGTAGCCACTTGACAACGTCCAGATGGCCCTGAATCGCAGCACCGTTCATCGCTTCCACTGAGCAGCCTTCGGACCGGTTGTCATGAAGCCATTTCACGACTTCTAGATGCCCGTTCTCCGCCGCACCATTCATCGCAGACGCAGTGCAGCCATCATCTCGGTTCTCGTGGAGCCATTTGACAATGTCTAGTTGACCATTTTGCGCGGCTCGGTTCATCACGTCAACACTCCACGCGTCTTGGGTATGGTTGTGGACCCACTGAAGAAAAGGCAGGTGTCCGTTGCCAGCAGCCGAAGCCCGCGCAGCTGGAGGTACGACAAGATGCTTCTCGTTGACAAGCCACTCGAGAATGTGGACATGGCCGTGCTCGGCTGCAACATACATGGCTATCTCGAAATGCCATCTTTCTGTCTGATCTCGTTCCGATGTTGATAATAAATCCAGCCGTCCAGCGGCCGCGGCGTGGACCGCCACAACAGACATATTGTCACTCAATGCAGGCTGCGTTGCGCGTAAGACGGCCGTAATCTCGTCGTGATTGCCGTTGATAGCGCCGTTTATCCCCACGGCCGTACAGCCCTCGGAGCGATTCTCGATGAGGTAGTGGACGATGTCGAGATGGCCACGGCAGGCGGCGTTGTCCAGAGCATCCGAGGAGAAGCTTTGCGATACCTGTTGTTGGTCGACCCAACGAACCATGTCGAGGTCGCCTGCAGCTGCCGCGGCGTCACCAGCACCTTCGAGGATGTCGATATAGCCACGATCGAACAGCCATCGCACGACGTGGTGCTGGGAAGCATTGAGAGCCTCGTAGTACACAAAACGGTGACAGCATGTCAGCGAGCCGCTCACCAGCAGAACGCTGCTGGCAGGCTCTTTGACGCAGAGCCCATCAGTGCGATGCTTAAGCAGCCATTCGAGGATGGCCAGATCACCAGCCGCGGCAGCAGCACGCAGCAATCGCGAGCAGAGGGGTCGTGGATGAACGTCGTGGATGCGCTGCACCAAATCCAGACGCCGGATGTTCACGGCGTGCTTGATACCGATGCCCAAGTCGATCTCGCTGGTGAGGCGCTCTCGCTCTGGGCCTGAAAGCGTTAGCTGCAGACGGTGAAGAACGCGTTCGAAAAGGCGCTCGGATCCATTCTCAACCGCATCCTCGAGCGAAAACGACGCAGACGCGTCCAGAAACGCGTCCGCCAGCGCTGGCACGTGGTTGATAGCCAGGACGAGCGGCGCTTTGGCGCGCAGAACGCAGTCCACGGCCGCGAGCCAAGTCGGTTCTCGGTCCGCCATTTCGGATTGTGACCCATTACCATATTGTGTGTTGGTGTTCTGATCTTCTCCGAGTGACGGTCACTAAATATGAAGAGCTCCGACGAGTGATGGTCACGAGGGCCAGATTTCACGAAGTTCATGGCGGATTCTGCGATGGCTGCCCCGCGCCTGCTGACGGCCGTGGGATGCATCCTCCAGGCTCGCGCGCCGACCGTGGCTGCGCTAGATCACATCGGCGAGCTTCTTGATGCGTTCTTGGACGGCTCTGGACGGTTCTCGCTCGAGGCTGCGGCGGCGAATGGCTCAACCGCCTTGTTCGAGCGTGTCATCCGCCGCACGTTAGGGAACTCAGATGGCTCCATTAATGACAAGATTATCGTGGAGCACAGGCTCAGCAGGGCACTAGAGGCAGCAGTCGAGCGTGGACATCTGGCGGTCGTGCAGCGCATCCAGAAAGCGTGCCCGCAGCCACTGTCGACGCGCGTGCTTCGCCTGGCGGCATGCTACGGCGATGTTTCCGTGATGCAATGGCTGCTTAGGCACCGAACTGACGGCTTGTGTATTTCGGACGTTATCAGCTGTGACACGAGCGATGTGGCAGGTCGTCTCAGCTGTTGCATGCATCACGTCTACCAGCATGCAATCAACAACAAGCACTTGCGACTGATTCGTTGGCTTTACGAGAACGGATACATCGACACACTCCGAGGGGCTGGAGATGCGGCTGCAATGTCGGACGACCTGGAAATGGTACAATGGATCCACGCACAGAACATGGCTCGCAGCTTCAGTGCCAGTGCGATCGACAACGCCGTTCGTGCGGGGAACATCGAGATAGTCAAGTTTCTCATCAAGAACCGGTCTGATGGGTGCACGTCAGCAGCAGTCAACGACGCAATTCTTGGCAGTCATGATGAAGCTTTGGAGCTGCTTCGCGCGAATGGGATCTTAACAGAAGACGTGCCATGGGCACTCGTACGCGAAGCTGGAGAGCTGGGTAGACTTGACATTTTGAAGTGGGATCATTACGCGATGCACGACGCTAGATATCTCGACTCGGCGATGAGCGCTGCGGCTGAGAATGGGCACCTTCACGTGGCGCAATGGCTCGCAAGGAATCGCAACGTCACCTGCCGACTTGCGGCGTGTGCTTGGGCGGCAAGCAGAGGCCATTTGAATATTCTGAAATGGGTCAACAACGAAGGCAACGGGGACTGGGGTGTCGAAATTATGGATCGAGCTGCACAGAGTGGTCGTCTCAAGATCGTCGAGTGGCTGCACACACATCGCCGGGAAGGTTGTAGTACTTTCGCTATGGACGGCGCAGCCGCGAACGGTCATTTGGAGATGGTGAAATGGTTGCACGCAAATCGCACGGAAGGCTGCACGACGTCGGCAATGGATCGCGCTGCCGCCAACGGCCACTTGCACGTGGTCGAGTGGTTGCATTTCAACCGGTTAGAAGGCTGTACAACGGTTGCGATGGACCGAGCGGCGATCCTTGGTCGTCAAGAAGTTGTCGAGTGGCTGCATGCGAATCGAAGTGAAGGCTGCAGTACAGAAGCGATGGACGGAGCCGCGGCTGGCGGGCACTTGGACATGGTGATCTGGTTACACACGCACAGGACTGAAGGCTGCACTACTAAGGCGATTGACTTCGGTTCTCTCCACACCGCCAAGTGGCTCCACTGGAATCGCACTGAAGGCTGTACGAATCGGGCAATGAACCGAGCGGCGAACAATGGTGACCTCCCGCTGCTGCAGTTCCTCCACGAGCACCGCAAGGAAGGTTGCACTGCCGAAGCTGCAGTCCAGGCCGCGAAGAACGGCCATTTGTACGTTGTGCAGTGGCTGCAGGAGAAGTACCCGGACGTCTTCGACCCCGCTCGCGTGAACGAGGCTCTCAAAGTCCGCAGCGAAAAGATCAAGCGACGGCACTAGCATAACCTAAATGGGACGATTCAGCAGTGCCACCTCTGAAGGACAAGAGGCTGGAGCGAACAATACTCACAAACCCGGCTCATGGTATAATTACTGATTAATCACTATTACAGTGCTTTCCTGTTTGTTGCGCACATGTTAACACTCCAATATACTGACTTAGAATGCGTTCCATCGTTCCCATTTCCTCCCAATCGTTCCTCCATCCACGCTTCACGTCAAGGAAGAACAGCTCCTCCTCTCCGCCATGACCGCCGCCGCCTCCGCCGTCTTCGCCTGCGCGTGGCCTCCGGACGACGCCGATGCCAACGCGCCAACGCCAAC
>JAADVR010000934.1:0-12422 GCA_023335855.1 Pythium scleroteichum
AGCGGCATGCCCGCGATGTCCTGGCCGTCGATCACGATGCGTCCGCTGTTGAGCTCGTTGATGCGGAAGAGCGCCATGGTCAGCGACGACTTGCCTGCTCCCGTGCGGCCGACGATGCCGATCTTCTCGTTGTTCTGGATGAAGAACGACAGCCCCTTGAGCACGGCTGGCGCGCCGTCCTTGTAGGAGAAGACGACGTTTTCGAACTTGATGGTGCCTTGCTGCGGCCACTCCTGCGAAGGTTGGATCTGAAGCAGTCTTTTTTCTCCTTCTGGTCTGATCGAGGCATACTCAAAAACTCGCTCAGGACTAACCATCGCATTCTCGACGTAGCTCAAAATCCCGACAAGTTGAATCAGCTGGTACTGGATCTTGAGAGTGTACGTGAAGGCGAGGCCGATGATGCCTGGAGACAGGATATCATGAAGGTACACCAATGCCGAGACGATGACAATAAGGACACCACAACCAACTAGCTGGATGCGCAGCTCAAACCACTCTGCGATGACACTCTGAGCGAAGAAAACCTTCGAGTTGGCATCAATCAACTGAGCTGCACGCTGGGTTGCATCGGCTACATATTCCGGACCGAACGCTCGAATGGTTTGACTGCCGTCCTCCGATCCGGTTACGTAGCTTAGCAAGGGGGAATCGGAGATTTTTCGAAGCCGACTGATCTCACGAGAAGGTTGAATGTAGAAGCTTGTCGTCCGCAAGTAGACATACACAAGCGGTAAGACGAGAAATCCAAGAATGCGCACTGTTGCGACGGCCGTTCCGAGTAGACAGATCAGAAAGATCGAAATAGTCAGCACCCCAGACATGCCCATTGGCAAGAGGAAATCAATTTCGCCAATGTCTTCTCCATAGCGGTTCACAATGCGGCCGATCGGGTTCGCGTCAAAGAAACGAAGCGGGGCTTTGAGTACTGAACGTGTCATTGACTCAAACAGGAATCGAGCGGCTCGAATTCCAACAATTGCTGCAGTCATCGATCGAGCCAGCACCAATAGACCACACGCGAGACACAAACCGGTGTAGACAAGCATGTTGTACCCAGTCGCAGATCCGTCGTAGATACCATTCTTCTGGCCAGTCCAGTGACTGAGCCAAAGGTCACTTGCAATTTGAAAGGCTTGCCACAAGCATAAAACCATCACGAGAATCGTGCATGACCAGGTGCCACCGAGTGCGTCGAAATAACGGAAATACACGTTTTTCGACACACGGCCCGTTTCTCGGTTCTCGTCTTCAACCAGACGAGCCGAGTCATTCTTCGGCACATCAAATGTGTTGGAGTTTGGTGACTCTAGGTTCTTGTACGTCACGGCTTGAACATACGCACTGCGAGCCTCCACACGATCATGGCGATCACTGGTCACCTGCCCATCGCTAATAAATATCGTGTTGTTTGCAGCTGCGGAGGCAATCACATCTGGAGCGTGGGTAACAAGCACAATCGTCTTATCTTGGAGGAGCCCACAAATACACTTGTTGAAAATTTCAGCCTGCACCAATGCATCGACTGCAGCCAATGGAGAGTCAAGGATGAGCAAGTCGGCATCCGCGTAGCATGCACGAGCAAGGCAGAGCCGAGCCTTCTGACCACCCGACAAGTTGATACCGTTATGGCCAATTTCCGTTTGATCGCCTGCGGGAAACTGCTCCAAGTCGGGGACCAAGCCACAGGAGTCGAGAACACGCTGGTAAAATAGAGCGTCAAACGTTTTACCAAAGAGAATGTTGTCCCGGACGCTGAGATTCTGGATCCAAGTTTGCTGCGAGTAGTAAGCGACTCGACTCCGTACAAATACAGACCCGGAAGTCTTTTCCATTTCACCGAGGAGCGCGGAGCACAACGACGACTTGCCAGCACCAACTGGGCCGTGAACAATCGCGAGATCGCCTTTCTTCACTCTCAAGCTGACGTTCTCCAGCACAGTTTGACCATTTCCCCACCCGAACGAGGCATTCTGAATGTCGACGACCACGTCTTCGGGATATGACGATCCATCACGAACCACATTGTTTACGTCGTATTCGTTGGTGGCGAGGAACTCTTGCATGCGCCCAAGAGCAACTCCTGCTTGAATAAACTGCGCGATTGCGTTAGGCAGCATCATGAGTGGTGATCGAAGACTTGCAAACAGAGCCATGGACGTGAAGACTTTCGCAGCTGTGAGTTGCTGCTCCATAACGAGAGTGTAGATCGCGAACGAACAGATTGAAACGATCAACGGCGACCCCCACAACAAGAACGACGAGATGGCGCTCAGGTAGAGAGTGCGCCACACTGACTTGAGCTCAAGTTCGCGAAGAGCGAGGATCTTGTCGGTGAACTTGGGCTCCCACCCGTTGAACTTGACTACTTGGATCGCCCCGAATACTTCCTTGACAACCTTCATACGCGCGTCCTTCTGCTGCATGAGTTGGTGGAACGCTTGACCCGAAAACGCATCATGCCCCCAACGAAAATGGAGAGGAAAATGACGCCGAGACCTGCGAAAGCCGCACCGCCGAGAACGTTGTACAGCAAGATCACGATGCCACCGATCTGGATCGGCAGCGTCCAGATAGTGTGCACGTTGCTCGTCGCGTAAAAGATGTTCTCGATGTCAGACGTAAACAAGTTTGTGAGGTCTGCGGCCGTGTTGCCGTCGCCAGCCTTGTTGCGGCTCTCTCGCCGCAGCGCCTTCTCGAAGAGCATCGCACGGATCGAGACCACGAGGCGGATCGTGAGCTGGGTCAACTGGAACGCGACCTGCGCCGACACGATCGTGGCCAGCACTCGCAGCGAGAAGAAGACGGCAAGCCAGACCGTGAGGTCGTCGAGGTCCACGACGTCCTGCGAGAACGCGTCGATCACGTGGTGCAGCACGATCGGCGCGAAGAGCGTGGAGACAAGCCCGAGCAGCGAGCCGACGCCGCAGAGCACGATGCGTGTGCCGTACGCGCCGACGATGCCGCCCACGAGTTTGCCGTTGGCGCGCGCGATCGCCGTCGCATACTCGGCGTGGGCGTTCTCCACGCGGTTGGCGTGCACGCTCTCCCAGAGATCCCCCGTCTCTAGCGGGCGCTGGTTGCCCGTCTCCATGACGGGCGTCGCGTACGAGAAGAAGAGCCGCGAGAGGAACGAGGCGCTCTCTGGTCCGGGCTTCGTGGTGTCCGCACCGGTCGTCGGCAACGTGCCGTAGCCAGCGCCCTTGTCGCTCAGCCGCGCCGTCGCCATGGTCCCCCGAAAACGCGAGATGGCGAGTGAGCCGCCCCCACAGCGAGCTGACGCGGGCGGTCGCCTCTCACCCGCCGCAATCATTCCACGCGAACGCCGCGCCGCGCACGGCGAGTTGCCAGGAGCCATCTCCTCTCCATCTTCGCAATCATTCCAGAGACGCAGTTCAACGTGCCACGAACCCGTTTGCAAATCCGACCCACCCGCAACTATACTGAAGTCAAGTGAAGAGAGACGGGTCGGGTCGAACTGGAAGTAGCCGAGTCGGGAATGATGGCGCTTCGCGATCATTCTCGCGTCAATGGCGACCAAAGGAGAGGGTAGATGGGATCGGGAATCCTACTGATTGCAGAGAACCGCTGGACTGATGTCCTTGCTGCAGGATGATTATCGACGTGGAGGACAAGCGCCACAAGTGCATGCAGCTCGTGTGGATCGAGACTCTAGTGTTACATTATTGTACAGGCCGCGGGCCCGTCGGCCTCGGCCGGGTCTTCTCCGCACGGCACCAGCTTGCCGATAAAGCACTTCTCGAGCATCTTCCGCGCGGCCTTGGAGTGGAACTTCATATCTTTGGTGCAGTCCGCACCGCCGGCCTTGCGCATGATGGACCGTGGACCGGCCGGGTGGGAGTCGACCAGACCAGTCACGTCATACACCGAGTTGTTCGCGACGAGCCAACACGACTCGCGTGACTTGTGGAGCCTCACTTCGCAGAGACAGAGCTTGTGCATCGTGGAGCAGCGCTCGAGGACCTCGTCGGGCTCCTGCTTCTTCTTTTCCTTCACGTCAGCAATCGTCTTCGACACGGCAACAGGAGCTTCAGCTGCAGAAGAGAGCACGACGCTCTTCCCTCGCCGGCTCGGCGTCTTGGGCTGACTGGAGCTGCCCAGTCTCGGACGCGGTATCCGCGTGTCCTCGATCGCGAGTTCTTCGAACGCAAGCGCATCCAGCGGATTGCACGCCTCTGGGGCACAGTCTCCACTCGGTGGACCATCCGCTGAAGGCTTCTCGCCGCTGTCGACGCTCACCTCCTTCAGCAGCCCCGTGCGGCTTCGCTCGGGCATCCCCTCATCGTAGTCGACGACAATACTTCCAGGCGGCTTCGGCCGCGAGTGGTAGTCCACGGGCGAGAGAACGCCCTTGGCGACGTCTTCCAGGTCAAAGTTGGGGCCGCCAGCCGAAAGCAACCCTTCGTACTGATTGTCGCTACTCATACGGCGCGAGTTGCGGCGTGAGCGTCGCCCCGATGACGTGGTCGTCGGTGGCGTATCCGCGTCTCCCATCCCGGCGCTGTTCTTTGTCTCCAGCTCCACCGAGGTCTTCGCCTGAGGGTCCACCACGCGCACCTCCTTCACGTTGCCGTCGCTGTCGTTCATGCACGCTGGGAAGCACGCGTCGGGCTCCATCTTGCCGATCGTGTCCTCGAGCGACTGCTTGAGCTTGTCGCCAGCGTCGCCAGAGGCCTCTGCTGGCTTCTCTGAGGTCGGGGCCCCGGCCGTTGCAGGCCACTGGCCACGCGGCGAGGCCACCGCCACGTGGTTGTCGGCAGCGCCTGACAAAATCCCTTCACACATGATAAGTTGGCGCCAGAAAAAGCCCTGCGAAGATGCCGTTCCGGCGGTCTTTCGTGGACTGGAGCCACGCGTGTTGGCAGAGCCACACTGGAGTGAGGCGCGTGCCGTGGACGTGGGACAGGCCACCGTCTTTCTCTTTCCGCCTGGGCCAGCGATGATGGGAGGCGGGACGGACGTCGGGAGAGCCTTGTCGTCGTCGTCACCAAGAGCGGAATGGCCGCCCGCGCCGACGACGACCGCGTGCGCGGGGCTGTCATCGTCATCACAAGCCGAGAAGCCATCTCCCCCAAAGTGCGTTTCTGTTCTCTCCGTGGCGTAAATTACCATTTTCCTGCGTAATTCGCCTTTAACCTTCTATAATAGATCAACTTGGCCGCACTGTTTTTATCTTACTATAGAGGAAACATGCAATAAGAAAAGTAAACTATCGCTATTGCTATTATTGGAGGTAGATCTGGTTCTCTGACCCTACCCTCTTACCCCTGTCCCATTTGATTGATGGAGGGCGCGTGTCTTTGGCCCATTGGGGAACCGGACCTCACGTCCTCAACCAATCCAAATCGGTTAAAATTACTTTCAGTCCTTAACCTAGATGATCTGTTCGCCTGTTACTTTCTACGAAAGGATATCATTAATTACAAGTCTTGAACAAATTTATAATCAGAAATTGGGCATCAGAAATAAATTGAAATGTATGATTAGAGGTTCCGCCTGCATTTCTGTGCTCCCAAGCTTTCCGTCGGTGAGAACTCACTTCTCGCTGGAGCCAAAAGGACCACTCTCGATGACGTTAGCTCGTTAGCTCAATAAAATGGATATGTCTCACAAAGGAGCTGAGTCAGGTTGCTGCCATGGGCTCCTTGCATCGCCACGCAGCACCATGGTGTCAGTGGCACTGGGTCGTCTGCCACACCGGCATGGTTACATGACCTTTGGAGACGCGTTACGTGTGTAACTGTTGCCCGTTACACTTTGCCCGTTTTGAAACGGCTCGACCCAGATCTCATCATCACCTACTAGCCGAAGAGTCTTTGCCTTGACCATGCCGACGACCAGCAGCAGCGACCACCCGGTGTTCAAGCGCTTCTCGCGACAGCAGCTCATCGCAAGGCGCCGCAACATCGGGTTCCAGACGCTCGTCTTCGACACCACGCAGCCCAAAACCCCACGCTGCAAGCACTGCGGGAGGGTCTTCAACAGCGTCTGGAGGGAGTATCTGTGCCACGTCTGCGGCTTCTGGGTCTGTCAGCCGTGCTCCTCGGTGATCGAGCGCGAGCGAGAGATCAACCGCATCCAGTACATCCGCACGTGCTTCCCCTGTCTCACCAAGCTCAACAAGTGGGCCGACCCGGAGCTGTTGCTCCAATTCGCACGCTCTCCGTGGGTTGTCCAGTCGTCCAAGAGCCAGCTCTCGCTCAACCTCTCGGATGCGCTTCGTACGAAGAAGCAAGCGCGTCACGCGGTGCTCGTGCTGCTCAAGCATCTCGGTGCGACAGTTGATCCGTTCGCCGCGATGATCGACGACATTTCTGAGGGCGACTGGATCACTGCCAGTAACCAAGAGCTTCAGTCGCCTCTTCTCATAGCGCCAAGCCCTAGCGGAGACAGGAGAGACGGACCGTCGCCAGTCGAAAGTGCGCAGCATCTGGTTCAACAGTGCTTTGAGGTCATCGTGAAGGAGCTGCCGATCGAGGAATGTAAGTTTGCCGAGTCCTCCGGAGCTCGTACCTACCCGATTTTCTATGACCTGGATGAGGACGAGAGACTGGGAACACCAGTCATTACCGGGGAAGAGGAGCGGGAAGTTTGCATTAATCGCTATAACCTTCTCAACCATGAGCTCCACTTCGAAGAAGAGATGCAGCTTGTGTGTGATCTTGTCGCCAAGGAATTCGATGCTGCCTCCGCGTTCATCTCGGTCGTCCGCAGTGACACTCAATACAATATTGCCAACCCTACGTGCTGCGCTGGGTCGACCTTGAACAGGAACGAGACGTTTTGTGCGTTTTCATTGGCGTCGCCGTTGCCGTTCCTCGTCCGCGATGCAGCTCTAGATATTCGTTTTCGCAATTTTGATGTTGTGAGGGGAGCCGTGCACCTACTCTTCTACTTTGGTTTCCCCATCTTCTCAGCGTCCGGAGTCGCCGTGGCATCGCTCTGTGTGGTCGACAACAAGCCACGTAAGTTCATCACGACAATGCAGTACTCAATCATTCAGAAACTGTCACAGATCGTCTCCAGGCTATGGGAGGAAGCGACGATTGTAGCTCAGATCTAATGCATTCCACTTGTCTTAACCTGTCTGAGCCACGGGGACAGATTATTAGCGTTTAGGAAATCCTTTGAATCCCATACACTCGGTAAACTGGAAACTGGCTTCAATGTGCACGACCTTGTCGCGCGCTGAGTGAACGTTGTCGCAGCAATCAGCACAAAAGTACGAGCGGCATTCTTTGCAATGAACCACTGCTTTCGTTTGAGCGCCTTTCGCTGACCGCAGACACTCGTCGCAGAAACTCTCGTTCGGTGGCCCGCGAGTTGTACGATTGATCTTCACTCGCATAGGAAGGACTTTGCCGAGTAGCTGTTCTCTCTGCTTCTTCTTCTCAAGTCGCTCTTGTTCCAGCTGAGCAGCCTCGATTGGGTTGCGCCAAGTGCTTTGATTGGTTTTCTCATTCCAGTAGTACATCGAGTAGGGCGGCTCGTCGAGGTAGCAAATTTTCCAGTCACCAAGGGCAGCTTCCAACGCTTTTGTGTCCTCGTCCTTCGGCTCGGGGAAGGCACTTGCCGTCATGCTGGATGGATCACGGACGTTGAGCATCGCGCACGCGCTAACGATGAGATCGTCTCGGTTCTCAACGAAGTGGGGCTGCTCGTAGAGCCATTGGAGAGCTGCACCTGCCATTTCGTACCAGAGCTCGTGGACATCTGTGAGCCGCGAAGCGAAGTGAATTAACACGGACACTGTCGCCCAGACGAGATTGGTCATGGCTTCCTTGTCGTTAGTGAGCTGCAGCTTGCCCTGTCCAACGCCGAGACACTTCGCCAGCGCCATGGACGGTCGCCAGTGGGTCTCGCTCCGCATCGCGCGGCGCAAGAACTCGACCGCGCGCTGGTAAGGGGTCAGTACATTGCTGGCACCTTCTCCATCGCCTTCGGTCGACTGCTGCTGCTGTGGCTCTCTGCACCGTGGCATTCCAACCACCTCTCCACGGCTCTTCAAGTTTGATCGGTCTTGGTCAAAACGAGGTGGGTTCTTCCCAAAATAAGGCGTATCGCATCCTTGGCGCCAAAACAAAACCAACAACCTCACATGACGACGACGCGACGGTCGACTCGCGCGCGCGGCCGCGAGAACGTGGAGAGCGAGGCGCAAGGCGGCGCGACAGTGTCCATAGACCGTCCGACAAAGCGCGCGCGTCCAAACGCCTCTCGTCACACGGCAGAAGACACAAAAAAGACCGCCCAGGAGACCGACGAATGGATCCATACGTTGCTCACGCCCGACAACCGCTCGGCTTGGGATGCGTTTTTGAAGAGCCATTTCCATTTGAATCAACCGACAGATTTGTTTGATTTATTTGAGCTCGCAGCACATTTGGCGCCGAACGAGCCTCTCGGTCTGTCACTTGCCTGATCGAGATTAGTTGGGTTCATCTACTGATAGCTGGTCATGTTGTCATAGAGGCATTCGTCTCCACTGCAGGAATTCGTCTAGCCGGCCCGTTTGATCTTCTCGCTCGCAGTGGGAGTTCAGTGAAGCATACCAAGCCCTTCTATCTCCACGGGCGGTTCTTCTACGACCCACCAGAAGTTGTCACCGTGGCTCATGACGTCGACTCCAAGACCGGAGCCCACTGGGGATTGTATCGAGACAAGCCGAGAGATCCACCAGGCTATGTGGTATATGCGGAGGATGCACGTGAGTGTTCTTTTGAACTTGTCGCGACCAATCTATTCGCGGTGCTTCATGCCCGACTGGAAGAACGCAAATCCTCGAGCGCAGCCAAAGCACAGCTGCGTCTAGTCAAGAGCTACATGGACAATCGCAGCATCACGCCAATCAAGTCCGCCGCAGCGCTTCACAGCCTACGGGCCAGCGAGTGCATCGCGAAACCGCTCAATGGATTGGGCATTGTGGTTCCGTACGATACGAAGAAACGCAGTGGCTTTCGCGAGCTGCCAATCGTCGGTGAGCATCTCCGCGACGTGCTCACGAATGCTCGAGCAGGCGACGCACATTCCAAAAAGAAGCTCACGAATCTCATCACACGCGCTACAATCGCAAATGATGAATGTGACTTTGGAACGAGCCTCTTGCTCGGACTAGACCTCTTCACAGCCGGAGTATCTCTACAGGTGTGTACTTGTACTTGCCGCCAAAGTGGTGGCACTGCGCTCAGCTGACTCTTCTTGCTGTAATAATCATGACAGAAAGAATCGTTGCAAATGCTCCGCGTCGCGTACATGCTGCTGGGCAGGAAGGAGTTCGCCAAAGTCGCAAGCGACCACGTCAAACATCGCGTCGATGGACTCGTTCCTCTCGAGAGTCTCACCGAATCTTCCACGGATGCTGCTACGTTGGGTCTCCCTTGAAGCACCGTATGGCTTGGTCTTGGTATCGAGATCTTCCATCCGTGGAAAGCTCTCAGCCAGTCGATGTTGAAGTCCAGTTCTATTGTTTCGAATCGAACCACTGTCCATCCACCACTTCGAATATCCCAAACTAAGACCCTCACAATGTCACTGTGCCCGTTAATTCCGGTTGTCTGTCGAAGGTATCCTGGGTTCTGGAACTCTTCAAGAAACAGTCGCTCGTACTTAATCGGAGGGAGCTTGTCACAGACGTCGCGCAAAACTATTGGTCGTGGCTCAGTCACATGTGGCTTCATAGTTTTGCGCGTCCACTGTACACCGATTTGTTGGTACGAATCCGAATGATGGTCTCGAGTTTGCATCGGCGTGCCCAAATTGCGGCCACCCACCCACCGTCCATCGAACGTTGGCGTTGGCATTCCAGCTTCCGCCCGCACCTTTCGCCATGTCCACCGCCAACGCTCCCCACGCCAACGGCTCGGCGCCGGCGCTCGCGCCGCTCGAGCGCTCCTTCTGGTACAAGGAGTCGCTCACCGAGGACCTCTACATCTCGTCGACACTCAAGAAGGTGCTCTTCGAGGCCCAGTCCCAGTTCCAGACCATGCAGGTGATCGAGACCACGGCGTTCGGCAAGACGCTCGTGCTCGACGGCAAGACCCAGTCGGCCAAGAGCGACGAGGCCGTCTACCACGAGTCGCTCGTCCATCCGGCGCTCATCGCGCACCCCAACCCCAAGACCGTCTACATCGGCGGCGGCGGCGAGTTCGCCACGGCGCGCGAGGTGCTCAAGCACCCGTCGGTCGAAAAGGTCGTGATGGTCGACATCGATGAGGCCGTCTGCGACTTGTGCCGCAAGGAGCTGCCCGAGTGGTCGGACGGCTGCTTCGAGGACCCGCGTCTCGAGGTCCACTACACGGACGCGCACGCCTTCCTCAAGCAGTACGAAGGCACGTTCGACGTCATCATCATGGACATCGCCGACCCGATCGAGGCCGGACCGGGCTACGTGCTCTACACGGAGGAGTTCTACAAGTACGCCGTGACCAAGCTCAACAAGGGCGGCTACTTCGTGACGCAGTCGGGCCCGGGCGCGCTCTACAACTGGGACGAGTGCTTCTCGGCCATCTACAGCACGCTCAAGACGGCGTTCAACACGGTGCTGCCGTACACGGTCGACATCCCGTCGTTCGGCTGCATGTGGGCGTACACCATGGCTACCAACTCGGACGACGGTCCGGTCACCAAGAAGGCCATCATCGAGCGCCGCATCGATGAAACGGATGCGCTCGTGGCCAAGCGCATCCCCAAGCCGCTCAAGTTCTACGACGGTGTGAGCCACTTGGGCCTCTTTGGCGTACCGAAGCCGATCCGCGATTCCCTGGAACAGGAGAAGCGTGTCATTACTGTCGACAACCCGGTGTTCATGTACTAAGTAATACTACCAATACAGACGATCTTGTAGAGCCTGCACGCTCGACAACTCTTCCAACCGACGTCCACATCGTTAGCACACAAGTAGTAGATCAGTCCAGCTCACTGGATACGGTTCTACAATACGTTTCATTGTTCTGATGTCAGAGGTGTCACTGTGGAGATGACGATAATCTAAACTGCCAGGCCTAAGCCGAAGTCTGCTCGTTCTCGCTGACCTCGCCGATCTCAAAGCGCTGGTACGCGGCGATCTTGACGACCACGCCAATCTTCTTGGCGGCAGCCTCGACAAAAGGACCAACCTTCGGGTTGCCTTCCTCGATGAAGTGATCCTGCTCGAGCAAGGTGAACTCGCCGAAGAACTTGCTGAGGCGGCCCTCGGTCATCTTGGCAATGATGTTGGCAGGCTTGCCCGTGTTCGCAACCTGCTCGGCCAGAAAAGTGCGCTCCTTCTCGACGATCGGCTCGGGCACGTGGTCTCGCGAGAGGTACTTCGGCTTGGCAGCCACGATGTGCATCGCCAAGCGCTTGCCGAGCAGCTCAACTTCCTTGGTCTGCTCCGGCGTGGCAGTCGACGACGGGTACTCAAGCGCTACAAGAGCGCCGGCACGACCCAGTCCGTTGGCAGCCTGGTTGTGCAGGTAGCTGCAGATCGTACCCTCCGCGACCTGGAACTTGACGGCACGGCGTGCCACGACGTTCTCGCCGACCTTGCCCACAAGCTCCGGCACCTTGTCCGCGACGGTCTCACCGTCCACAGCGACGGCGCCAAAGCTCTCGCCCTCCAGTTCCGTGGTGAGCGCGCCCTGGCCGACCGTGTTGGACTCAGTGAGCGCCTTGGCGACCTGCGCCACGAGCTCCTGGAACTTGTCGTTCATGGCGACGAAGTCGGTCTCGCTGTTGATCTCGACCATGGCGCCGGTCTTGCCATCGACGTGGGCGCCGATCAGGCCCTGCGCCGTCGTGCGGCCGGCCTTGGCGCTGGCGCGCGCGATGCCTTTCTTGCGCAGCCACTCGAAGGCGGCCGGGAAGTCTCCGTTCGTGGCCACGAGCGCATTCTTGACGTCCTTGAGCGGAGCCTCCGAGGCCTGACGCAGCTTCTTGACGGCCTCGATGTCGGGCTTGTACGTGGATAGGCAGCGCGCGCGCAGCGCCACGCGGGAGGCGCGCGAGGTGAGCAAGGTCGAGAGCATGGCGACGGTGATTTGTGCGGTGGAGATCGAGTCTGCGACGTTGGCAATCCACTGGCCCAACGTCCACAGGGTACAACGTACCCCTTCAAGTACAGGCGACATGGATACGCGCAACATTACCCCACTCGAGTGACAACGAAGAACACACAAAATTTGTGATCGAGGTCGCAAATTTGCGACAAACGTGCAACATACGGTATTCACAACAATTACAGTATCCATAGCGTCCTTTAGCTGGCGGCGCACTTGGCGCCCTCCTTCTTGGCGACAGCGCAGGCGATTCGCGGCGTCGCCTTGCCGCACACGCCGTGGAGGATCATGTTCCACTGCGGCGTGTTCTCGCTCGGCAGTGGGTAGTGCTCGTCCGTCCACTTGAGCGACACCTTCTTGGTGCCG
>JAADVR010000935.1:0-12394 GCA_023335855.1 Pythium scleroteichum
ACGACTCAATTGGGATTCCCAATTGAATCCCAATTGAGTCGTTCGGTTGGAGAACTTCACCACAGATTCCCAATTGAATCCCAATTGAGTCGTTCGGTTGGAGAACTTCACCAGCTGGCTGATGGAGACAGAAGACTCGATTCGTCTTCCTCAATCTTGAGGCGTTGGGTGAGACTCGCGTAAAAGCTCGAGCAGCGCTCAACACTCCAGCTGGTGGTGTGGAAGGGGAAAGTTGCTTGGGATGCCAAGCAGTCGCGCCAAGTGCACCGAGCAGGCTGGGCGAGAAGAAGTGGGACGGCCGCGACTCTTACACTGTCTTCCGAGTAGCCATGGATGACGACTGATCGGTCCGTTCTTGTCCGTCAAGCAGTACTTGAGGCAAGGTGACACTCGAAAAGCTCATTCTCGTATTTCACGTCTACAACATCAACCAACGGAGAAGAATGGTCGCCACATCCTCCCCTCTGCTGCTCGTGCTCGTCGCACTTTTCGCCGTCGAAAACACCGACGCCCACGGTGTCATCTCGAAGCCAGCGCCAAAGTTCAAGGGAACAGAGTACGCCGGCGGTTTCTCAGCCGACATCCCCTTGTCGGCCATGCCGGCGGTCCCGCCAGATGTGTACGCGCAAAACTCATGGGCTGACATTTTCGGACGTGCGTTCAAGCAGTCCAAGTACAAGTCCCTGCGCGAGTTCATGATGAAGAACCAAGTGACGGCCAACCGCGTGAAAAACAGCAACCCAATGACGCCCGAATGTGGCTTCACAGACCCAGACAACCAATCACCGCAGCCACTGCCTGACAAGATCGAGTGGTATGGTGGTGGCATGAACCACCCTGGCCCGTGCGAGGCCTGGTGCGACAACGAAATCGTGATGCCGTACACCGTCAACTGCCAGCAATCGTATCCGGATGGCAAGTTCCCCTACGACAAGTCTAAGTGTGTCGGCAAGAACCGTTTCTCGTTCTACTGGATGGCCACGTTGAACCAGTGGCAAGTGTACATTGATTGCGTCAAGATCGGCAACGGCCCTGTGCCTGCTTTCGACAGCAGTGTCGGCGGTGGTAGTGCGAGGAACAGCTCGACTCCAGCTGCTGCTCCGAAGCCGGGCCCAGCGCCCGCCCCTAAGCCAGCGCCGCCCACTACCGCTAACGAGGCTTCCTCCGGCAGTAAGTGCAAGCGTCGTAACTAGGATGTGTACTCGTTATCTCTGATGTAGATCTAGATCTACCTCGTGATTTGCGTGTGGGAATGAATATCGTGCCACTTCAATGACTACTGTAGTTCTGCTCTCACGCACAATGGCTGTTGCCTGGGTGATGTGGTGACTGTGCTATCCGAAGAGGTTGTTCGCAGGTTCGAGGTGGCACAAGAAGCCATTTCGGTGGTGATAAAGTAGTGCCTTCCTTATTCTTTTCCCCCAGGTCGTCGAACATAGTGATTGGCGTTGATAGATCATGCCGGGTGATATGAACTGTTACATGCATGGGAAGAACGAGAATTGAGCAAATATGAATTGGAATATGGCGAAAACAGAGCAGAGACCTGGACGGTGTGGCTACAAACTAAATCCTCTCGGCCGCACACAAGGTCACTCTCTCTACTTGTAGCTCGGGAGCACTCTGCTTTGAGCAGTTTGCCTGTGAACCTACTTCGGTGCAGAGTTTGCCTGGGCTGCCGTCGTGAACGCAAACTTGGTGGCCTTGGCCGCGAGCGCCGGATTGCTCTGCATAAAGTTGGCCGCCTCCTGGTTGCCAGTCGAGTAACCGGCCGTCGGGTCTGCGTTTCCGCTGAGCTGCGACTTGAAGTCTGGGTGGCGGCACATCACGAGCAAGTTGATGAAGGCGTTGATGCACATGAGCGCGCCAGCCAAGTAACCGAGCGCCGAGCTCATGCCGAAATCGAGGAATCCAATAAAGAAAATGAAGCCCGCGCGGCCGCGGTACGTGTAGAGGAAGCCGAAGTTCTGGCGGATCATTCCTTCCATGCGGGACAAGCGGCACTCAAAGAGCAGGAAGAGCACACCGAACATGATGACGTAGATGGAGACGAGCGTGCCGGTGATGTTGAGTGTGATGAAGGACGTGAGCCCCGTGATGCCGGCGATGATCTGCAGGATAGAGCAGAGCACGTTGCCGACGCGCATGTAGCGCAGGAGCTTGGGGAGCTCCATCTTGTTCACGTCATTGAGCTGCTGGATGATGTTTTTCTTGGGCGGCGCCGACGCGGCGGCGGAGCTGCCGATGCTGTCGGTGCTGATCGTGACGCTCGTGGCGTTCATCATCGTGGCCTCGGCGCTGTCGCTGCGGATGTGGTGAGGTCGCTCGCTTGCTTCTCGAGCCTCTTCCGGGCTAAAAACGACTCTGGGTGCTTGGGACAAGTGACTTGGATTTTGTATGAGAGGAGTTTTCTTCGCCGAGTGGTCTAAAAATGGAAAAATAACGGTAAGAAAAAACGACGGTTCCGAAAGTAGAAGCGCGAATTTGAGGACCGGACCGGATCCGCTTGTGTGCACCACACCACTACTGAACCGGGAGTGGACTGGCTCCTCCGGATTGACAGCCGTGTCATCTCCGCGACGTCGTCAGTTTCTTCGGGCTCTCTGCTCTCTGGCCACACGAGCACCGGCAAAGCGTTGATCTCCTACAGCCCTGTCGACGATCGGGCGCTGCAGTAGAAACGTGGGGATGCTCACAAGATCCGACCAGGTAATGCGTGGGTCTGGGCAGATCGTCAAGCAGACGCTGCAGTGTTGAAGACCTGGTCCTGCAGGATCCGACCTCCGTCGGTGCTTTGGTGAATTACAAGCCTAGCACCAGCGACTCCGACAGCCTTGGAGTTGTCATTGGTGTTCCGACTCGACGCCAACCCGTTGCGCTAAAGAGGATTTTTGCCGAAAGATCCCATGTCAGTCACAGGGTTCCGTTTTCAGTCGAGGTCACCTGCTGGTCCGGCTGTGTGCACTCGATACCATACGGACGTTTCTGATTGGACAACGTAGTTCTAAACGATGCATGATTGGCCAGAAGTAGTGTATGCCTGGTCCGCCTTCGCATCTGGCGACCAGCGCGCAGGGCTCTGCTAACCAGGTGGAGAGCTCTTCGCGATTGTCGATAGGTGCGTACATCCGCCAGACGACTGGCTTCTCCTGGCTGGCGCGCAAGAGAATTCGCGCGACAGTCAGTTTCTGGAAGCGGTCACTCGTCGCGCGTGGCCAGGACAACGCATTGCTAGCATCGCCGACTGTGCATCAAGCGCGGGCCACCGCGGGCTGCGCGGCGCTTAGAATCCGATGGACGAAGTCAAGGCTTCGACCTGCGAGTACGGGCTCGCGCGCACCGACGACGGCTGCGTGCGGACGTTCGCGTCGTACACACCCAAAAGCTACGAACAGGTGCAGATTCTATGCGTCATCCTCGGACTGCTCGCACTTTGTGTCGCGAGCTACAAGTACGTGCGCAGTGTTCGCAACCACGGCGCCAAGCTCCAGCAGCGCGCGTTCCTGCTGACGATGTTCTGTTCGATTACGTTCGTGATGCGTGGAGTCGATCCCAATAGCTACGGCCATTACGTTCCGCGTCCCATCAGCCACTTTCTCGTTGACGCGTGCACAGCCGCGATATACACTGTGTTTATCATGACGCTTGGGTTCTGGGCGTCTATCATCAACAAAGGCACCCCGATGTCTCCCAGTCGAGTGAGTCGCGACAAGATTATCGAATATTCTGCGATCGCCATCGTTTGGGTTTTCAAAATTGCCGTGAATGTGTCTCTCGTCTGGACCAAGGGATTTGACACCGGCCTCAGCTCCGCTGAGCTCTTCACCACCGCCGTCGTGCTCTTCACGCTCAGTGCTGTGTTTGGAATCTATGGCATACGGGTTATTCGTCGTCTCCAGTACATCGACAAAATGAATGAGCGCCGTCTACGCATGGAGTATCAGTTCGAGACATTGCAGACTTCCCGAATCGAGCGGCTCGATCGCAATGCTGTCAGCCATGCATCCACAGTTTCGTATACATCCGATGTGGAGTCTCAGCAGTCCATCCATGAACCTGTCCACCCTCCCTCAGCTTCTACAAAGACGAAAACGGTTCCTCGCCCTAGAGTTCTGAAGAAAAGGCCAGCTCAAAAGATCAAGGAGATGTTGATCATGACGGAGGTCGTTTCGCTTTTGTGCATCGGCGCTCAGGTCCGTCGGTATCGTTTGTAATTCGCTCTCTGTTGGACGATGTCTAACAGTATTGCTTGTAGATTTACACGGGTGTGCAGCGACTGAATGGAAACGTCGAGCTTCATTGCTCGAACGGATTCCACTGTGATCGGATATCTGCTCGCTGGTCACTGCTCCACGTCTTCCAATACGTAGCTATCTGGTGCATTCTCTTCACGTTCCGCAAAACCAAGCGTGATCGAAACGCGGCGAACGCAATGGGCCTTGCTCGACCAGTCCATCTACCGTAATTGAACGCGTGTGTCAATATGATAGTGTATCATAAGAAGGCGTTGTCACTGTATCAATACTACGTGTGCATTAGAAGAGTTGGGGCTGTGTTCGAAGTCGCGATAAATCGTTCTAGGCTGTGTTCGAAGTCGAGATTATTTTTTTGTATTCGCGAGATGCGACAATACAGTATCACACACGATGCTTCCCAGCGAAACAGCTCAATGAATACCAAGACACGTTGCTGACGACGAAGCTACACCATTCCACTTACCAAGAGAATTTGAACGTGGGATTACTGTGCGGCTAGTCTACAGGAACACAAGACGTTGATCTTGAAAGGAGTGCAGCGATCAGGAGGTGCTGACCTCCTGATCGTTGCACTCCTTTCAGACTTCAGCGAGCTTGTGATATTTGAGAGTGGTGAAGATGTATCGTTGGCTTTTTGGCTGGTGTACAAGTTCGTAGGGCGAAGGGTGACGACTCTACGCGAGAGAAAGGTCGACGTACGAGCTTTGCGTGCGTGCGGTCGTGGTCGTTTCAACGGCGAAATCTGTTTAGCAGCCGGCTCACTGGTGGCTCCATATTGCCGCTCGGATCGGCGCCAACTGCTGGCGGTACTCCTCCAACTTCACGCGAAGATCCTCGTTCTCTTGGATCAGGCCGCTTCGCTCCGCGCGCTCCACTTGGACAGCGATTTCCTCGCGCACGCGGTCGTTGTCCTCGCAACAATCGCTCTCCGTGGCTGCCAATGGGTCGACGTGCTTCGTCCTGAGGCTCGCTGTCGGCTGTGGCCTCCTGTTGCTGCTCCTGGTTCGTTGGCGTGGCCATGAGCTGTACTGGCGCCACGAGCGGCTGCGCCGAGCATTGGCGCTTGCGCTTGCGCTTGGCGCTGCGTTCCTTGGTCATGGTGATCCCCGGTCTCCCTTCGATTCGTTGGTTTGGTTCCGTCTTTCTGTTGGGTTGGACTTCAAAGAGCGAGAGACAAAAGGTGTGCGGAAGGTAACTGATCGGAGCTTCAAGCAACATCGATCGACTGTCTTCCCAATTTCTTGACTTGAAGTTCAAGTCATGTTGAAGGTGGTGATTTTTGATACAGCATCTCCTGCCGCAGGAGTCCTGCGAGAACAGCAGCCAGCCGCCAGGAGCGGCGATGGCAGTGGGGACGGCCACGGATAGAAGAAGGTGTGCGCGCGACGGCCCTCCCTCGAAGCGAGAGCGCAGCAATCTGCGGCTGTCAACGACGAGCCAGCGTCGCCCACCATCCAGAGTTGCAAAGTTGCAGCACCCGCGCAGCCACCACGAGAACCACTCGCGATGGCGTCACCTGCGTCAGACGTCCTGAACGCGGCGAGGACGAACGCTGCCGTCGTCGCTGCCGGCGGCGTATCTCGCGCTTCGTTGGAGACGTCAAGGGTGATCTTGACCTGCGTACTTGACGAGGCTTAAGACAAACGTGCCATCAAGTGCATGACCCGACGCTTTGGAACTCGCTGGCGTCAGTCGTTTCTTGGTAGCATCTGGTGGGCCGCTGGCAAAGGGCAAAGCTGTTGCGGGCAGACGAGTGTCCAACCGACGAATGCTGTGTGGGAGTTGGGCTGCTGATCAATTGCTGGAACTCGTCGAGATCCACGAACCCGTCCCCACCAATATCCGCCGACGCTATCGTTTCGTGGACTTCTTCAGCCACGAGCCGAGCGACTGCTTAAACGCGTCATGGAGGCATCCTGGAGGCCGACAGTCGACAACCGGCCTTTGCGCTCACCGTCCAGCAGCGCAAAGGCCTCCTTGATCGTGTTCTGGCCAATGCCACGCTGGCCCATCGCCGCCGCCACGAACGCGAGGAAGTTGGTCACGCCCGACTTGCTCCGGTTGATACGCGAGAACAGCTCGCTCGCGTCCTCCTTGGAGATGTCGCAGTCGACCATCGCGTCGCAGAACCTGTCGCGCGTGAGCGATGCGCACCGGCCTTCTTTGCGTCCATCGAGTAGAAGACCTCGACGGCCATGGCCTGGTGGACGCGGTCCTCGGACACGCCGAGCGCCACCGGGAGCAGCGCCGTCTGTTTCATCTTCCGGCAGCGCCTCAAGGTCAGCATGTTGAGAAGCAGCAGCTTCTTGGTGTTCCACAGGCGCTCGTCGTTGCATTCGAGCTGGTCGAGATCGCGTCGTCACGTGTAGCCAAGCGGCTGCTTGGTCGAGAGGTGCGCGTCGACGTTTTCCTTGACGAGGCTCCAGACGAACGTGATGGCCGACCCCTGGTCGAAGGTCTCCCACGCGCCTCGCGAGGCGATTGCCGCTGGCAGCCGTGCGAGCAGCGCATTTTCTATGGAATCCGATGGCTCCACACTATCAGATTCGGTAGTGTGTGTTTTCAGCCAATCAGCGATCTCCAGGAGGTCCAAGTGCGCTTGAACATCGCGCGGGCAGCAAGCAAGCAAACCATGCAAAGCGTGAATAAAATCGTTGCGGAAAAATGTGCAGAGACAGCTATATCCTGTAGACACGAGTTCCAAATCGAGATGAAGAGGATCAAGGATGAACACGATCGCAAACTCAGACAACATGCAGAAGCTTCTAGCATCGCGAACCTCCAGTGTGAGGAGTGGAAGTTCGTCGCAAATCTTCGAGACGCTTTCACCTCTGCAGAAGGGCACCTCCATGGGATCGTGGCGAAGATCGCCAAAACTGTCAATGACGACAGTCTCACGCAGTTGCCGTTGCGAGAGAAGATTGAAGTCGTCGCAGCCCTTCGTGGACTCGAAATGGGCGGATTCAAGAGAAGATTAAATGCGTGGAGAGAGAATCGGAACGTATTCTGTCACGAGAACTACGGAGTCGAGAGGCTGAAGCTCAACAAGAGCTGTCTAATAGCGGCTGAAGAACTCGTACACGAGTTGGATCACTCCAGAAATGCGGGAATGAGGCGTTCTCGAGGGCGTATGACGCATTCTGCGAAATACGTGCAGCTGAACGTTCCGAGAGGTGACCCTCCAACTTCAGAGCATCCTGAAACTAACCATACAGTCATATCGGTTGTCGTGTTGCCATCGGCTGAGAGTAGTCGGTATAAAAACATCGCGTTTTCATAAGTTATGGCGGTCAATTCCTGCAATCTAATTGGGTAAAACGGGAAACACTTGCGTTCTTTTTGTAGGGTATACAATCATCAAGTTAAATGACCTCGCGGATGACTGTTTTCAACCAATCATATATGCTGTACTTTTATCTGGCCGTCAAATTTGACCACTGTGCTCGGTTGAAGCTAAAGAGCATCGGATCCCAACCATGCGGTCTCCTTCGCTCAGATCGCGGCGATCGTGACCAAAGAGGACGGCGCGCTGATCGAACACTTCGAAATGACGATTGAGAGCTAGAACATGGAGAAGGAGCTTCGGTGCTTCGAGAACCACACGGCCAGGGTGGCCGTCGGCGACGGGTTCGTTGATGACGCGCGGCTGACTCGAACGAAGAGGACGAAGACCTCGAGGTTGAGGGCGAGGACGACGAGAACGCGGCGATTTATGTGGCGCTGTGGCGGAAAGTGGAGCTCGCGAACGAGAAGAAGATGCTCAAGTCAGCTCAGAGCATCCACGGCGAGGTCGTCGACATCGTGAACTTTTTGTAGTATATTTAGCTTTGACAAGCCATATCAAACGAGGAAGAGCTGCTGTTTTCTATATTGTTGATCCTGTAGCCCCGGGAGTATGTCGTGTACAACTCATTCCCTTTCTTCACTCGAAGGCAAACTTCGATATAAACCTTGTTGGCTTTGCGGACGATCTCGCAGTTCTTTCTGGTTCGCGGCAGATCTCGCTGCTCGCGATTGACGAACGCCACGACGCCCTTTCCAGGAATTGGATATCGAAAACAGTCGATATGGCGGGACGGGGCTCGCTTTGTTGGTAGGGCAATCGCGTATGTGGCGTCGTCGGGCTCATGCATTCTGATGGTGCCTTCGAAGCGGGTGACAAAGTCGCCTGGCTCAAGGTTAATTGCTGCGAACAAGCCCCTTCCTGCGGGAACTAGGGATTGAGCAACGGTCACCACTGGATCTGCGGCTCCAAACGCTCCCCTGATCGCTGCATCCTGTATCGTCAAGGGATGACGAGACTTGGTATCCACAGCGCGCGCCGCTTTTTTGTCCCTGTATGTCTTCTCATATCCTCTCTGCCGCTTTCGACGCTTGTCTGGAGCGAGTATCACACTATCCTTCACTGTCACGCTCCTACCATGCGCGACACGAGCATGGTCACGAAGGGTGAATAGCACCGTACTCGCAGAGCGGGCACTCAGAGACACCGTTTGCGTTCTTCCTCACATGCATCGGACCACCCTCCGCTGTCGTTCCCAAGATCCTGGTTCTGGAAAGTAAATGTTGCGCACGAACCGCAGACTTACCGACACCAACACGCCTCAAACGACTGTTGGCATACTCAGATCAAGATGAATGCCCGGTGTGAGGTACTCGGCATGAGTGGTCAAATTTGGAGGCCAGATAAAAGTACAGCAGATTTGATTGGTTGAAAGCAACCTTCAGTGATTTCGTTTTACTTGATAGTTGTATGTCCAACAAAAAGATCACACAAGACACTCAATTGTTTCGCGTTTCACCCAATTGGATTGCCGTATGGGTCGGCGCTGCGTCTGTGCCCCGATGCCCCCGTTATGAGCAGCCCATTTTCCAATCCGGGGAATCAAACCGACGACTCCCACACCACCCATACTTCAACGCACCCACTCACACTCATCTTGAAGTCGAAGTAACTAACTCAGAGGGAGACGCGTACCATCACGCACATCCGCGCGGCCAACCAAGTGCCCCGCGCGACTGCCTCACTGCCACCCTTTCGCCTTCGCTACACGACCGGCCCGCTCTATCTCTCCACCAAGATTGATGATCCGATCCAAATCCGCGAAATGTGCGATGGCATGGTAGTCGTGATAATTCATTGTTACCTGCGAGTTCGACATAAAGCTCTAGCCCGTGCCGCCTTGCCGTCCAAGTTGGTCTTGATTCTTCGCGGGATGCCGGGCTGTGGTAAGTCTACATTTGCGCGTTGTGTGGGGTTGTACGCGACGGTTCGAGGGCTTCGGGTGTCTACCCTCTCGACGGACGATGCGTTCGTCAACGGGTACGGGTATCGCTGGAACAGGGATGATCTCGGTGCCAACCACGAGATCTGCTTCGAACGCTTCCAACAGCTACTCTCCAGCATGCAAGACGTCGTCATAGTCGACAACACGAACATCCAGCGGCGTGAGTACTATCGCTACCTGGAATCCTCCCGGAACCATGTCCACCACGTGGTGTCGTTTCCATGCAGCAGCTTGGACGAGGCCTGGTTCCAGGCCAACCGTAGCACGCACCGGATCCCATCCGACACTACCCGAATTCGGTACAGGGTGTTTGAGAGAGCGAGAAGCGACGATGAAGTAGAAGTCGAAGTACGAGTCTGGGTTGAGCCGGGCGAGTTGTCAACGCCGGTCGGAGACGGCCTGGACCATGACGCCCGGGAAATGATGGATTGAAGTCCAATCGAGGCGAAGGCGCGGTGATTCCCTTGTGAGGTTCCCGGTCCATTTTTCTTTGCAAGTTAGTGATTCGGAGATTTCAATGGAAGCCATTTTACGTAGAGCGTTTTGGTTTGGATTATTGCTGGTTATCTAGTCCCGGTGGCAATCCAAAGGACACAGACATTGAACTCGACGAGGTGCGTTGTGAAATGGCTATCAGTAGCTGGCTACGGCACGGCTCGCTCGGCTCGTGCACCATGAAGCTTAACTCGGTCTGGGAGCTCGCGCTCGTGTCCGGGTGCGAGTTTATGAACGTCCACCCGTTCGTGCCGCAGAATCAAGTGGCCGGGTACCTCGAGATGATTGAGACGCTTAACGCCACGCTCGCTGAGATCACGGGCTTCAGTGCCGTGTCGACGCAGCCCAACTTGGGTGCGCAGGGCGAGTACGCCGGCCTGCTCGTGATCCACAACTACTAGCGCTCGATGGGCCAGGGCCACCGCAACGCCTGTCTGATCCCGGTCTCGGCCCACTGTACGAACCCGGCTAGTACAGTCATGGCTGGCATGAAGGTCGTGGTCGTCAAGTCGGACGACAACGGCAACATTGACCGCATGGACCTCGAGGACAAGGTCAAGAAGCACGCGCACGAATCACGGCGCTCGCAGGCCGAGCAGAGCAAGGACACGCCCACTCTCGACGCTACGCCGTCGGTTGATCAGATCGTCCACGCCTCCGACTCCTCGCGCTTGATCTGTTGGGTTCCGTCGGCTCCGAGCCGTCCGCTCGGTCCGCTCGAGCGCCGGCGCTGTGACGAGCCGCGATTCCTCGAACAAGTGCTTTTGAACGACCGACATCTTGTAGACGACTGCTAGCGGAAACGCGGTGAAACGGTCTCAATTTACCGGGGAGAACACTCGCGAGCATGTAGTGTGGTCGACCGACAATTGTCGAGCCAGTCTCCTCGTCTTATCATTAGAGAATGGTTCGAAAACTGTTGCACTCCAGGCAGCCAAGAGTACCCGCGCTTTTCGGCAGAAGAGCACATCAGCGCGCGCTTTTCGGCAGACGAGGATGATGCTCATCACGAAAATGGAGGAAAACCAACAGAACTGTAGTTTTCTCGAAATCTTTCAGTGAGCGTGGACGTGTTGAGAGCAGCATCCAGTTCTTTTCGCTCAATCAAATCATTTCATCGTGGAGTTTGTCTTTGCACCAATCACTTCTTGAAGTAGAAGGGAACAAATTGTACCCTTTCGATGGGATCTGGAGGTGAAACTGCCAGTTTGTACATCCCGTGTTCTAAATCTTCTCCTCCCATCCCTGAGTTCAATGATCTCAAAGGGAACAATTTGTACCCTTCCACAGGCAGTTGACTTGATTAAACTATGCCGATACTGTTCCTGTTTCCAATCACGGGCCACGAAAGGGCTAACTACAATTGGGTTCAAGGGTCGATTTTCTTCGCTAGCGAAGATGACACTATTCTCGACGTGTTCCCGGAATCGTTCGCGGGCGCGATAATGTAATCGAAGCGTGCTCGTGGAAAGCTCATGAAAGGGGGCGTGATTCTATTTCGCGGTGATCTGGCGCGCGCTGGCGTCAGCTATGATCGTGTTCATACTCGCCTTCACGTCTACGTACGAATGAGGGGTGTCAAGCAAGCTGCTGACAGTACCGAGGCCGTCGCAATGCACAAGATTATATTCATTGCCTTGATGCTTTCTCGACGAACAAGGAGCGTAACAACCATGCTCGTTACTGCACCAAGAACCCTGAAAAAGCCAAGCTGGCCAAAAGGCGTAAGACCATGTATGATCAAGGCGCCACATGCGAGTACTGCAAGAAACTCTTCGATAAATAGGACATCTTTGTGAAGTACAAGTGCCGCGGTAGAATTTTCGGCTCTGACGACCCTGAAGAACTGGACAACAGTGGCGATTCCGACCACGAGGCCAAGCACAGCGAGTAGGTAGATAACCAGATCAATACATGTACTTTGCCACACTTATCTGTCCGAGATTTATTGTCCGAGATTCGGTCTGGATCTCGGATATGAAAAGTCCGAGATCCATCGTGTATTTTGGAAACTAAGGGTCTGGTACCCGCGCAGGTTACTCCGCCATCAGCGCTCGTGCTGCGTGCGAAGAACGACCACGGCGTGGTTGAGCTGGGATCACCCCCTCTATCAAGCGTTGCCTAGCCGTAGTAACGTGAACTGGCTGGTGTACCTTGGCAACACTATGTGCGCGTGAGCACCTCGTTCGAGTGTTGGTGGCTTGCCGAGCTCTTGCCGTAGCTCGTCATTGAAGTCTAACCATTGGTCATATTGCTGGTGCGACTGCTGTTCGGGGGGGGGGGGGGGGGGGGGGGGGGGGGGGGGGGGGGGGGGGGGGGGGGGGGGCGGGGGGGGGGGGGGGGGGGGGGGGGGGG
>JAADVR010000936.1:0-12327 GCA_023335855.1 Pythium scleroteichum
GGCACTTGGAAATCAACCCGTACTTTCCAACGATTGAACAGTTTGTAGAAAGTCTCCAACGATGGCAAAATGACGTTCTCCCAGCGGTCCGAAAGAGCATCCCACACAAAAGCGATTTCTTCGAGCTTCGCTGCATCACGCTGTACAAAACTAGAGAAGTTTCCGTTGCGAATGCGATGGACAGTTTTGCCGAGGTCTAACCCCCAAGCTGGCCTCGGCCATGGCGCCTCACTCGGCACTTGAAAGGTTCGCGGAACGCTACAATTGCCGAACACTGACGAGTATGCCTCAAGAGCCGGTAAGACGGTGTTGTCCCATTTATCTCCGTCAGCATCCCAAACGAACCCCAGCTCCTCCAGCTTGACAGCATCGCGCTCGACCTGGGCTGAGTAGACCCCAGTGCGAATGCAATTCACAACGATTCCAAGCTTCATTCCCCACGTCTTTCTCGGCCATGGCACTTCAGACGGCACCGCAAAACTCTGCTCAACGAGCAAATCGCCGTACACCTGCTTGTACGTCTCGAGTGCTGGCATCACTTTCTCATACCAGTTCGAATCGTGGACATGCCAACAAAACTCGAGAGCTCGAAGCTGGTCGATCTGCTCCGGTGACAAGTGATACTTTCCGTAACGAACGTCGCGGACTAATCTGCCCAAATCCAATCCCCACGTCTCCACCGGCCATCGATCGTCTCCGGGAACCCAATCGCACGTAAAGCCGCCTCAATCTCAGGGTAAAAATCTCGATCCTTGAGAAACGATCGCACCCCCGCCTCGATGTTGAGCCCGCGCAGCTCATCCGGCCACTCGATCAGCCTCGCATCGGCCACTCGACCCGGGAGGCGTATTTTCGAAGCAGGTGCATCCTTCGTGGGGATCTTGAAGTTGTACGGCACGACAAAGTGGCCCGTGTGCGCGCGGAACGTCTCCAGCGCCAGCGGCAGCGCCGCGACGTTGGCGGGAATGCGCTTGGTCGGTGGCGTCGGTCGGCGGTTCGTCGCGTCGCGAAAGAGCCGCGCGTGGTCGGTCGGGCGAAGCAGCAGCGGAGACGCCGACGCAGACGAGCGCCAGACACACGTGCGCGGTGCGAGAGCAGCCGCATGGAGAGCTGGCCGATCAAATGGAGCTGTTTGAACTGTGGTTGACGGGCAACAGGATTTCGAACTGTCGGTTAAGAACTGGTTCCAAGGAATGCTGCACTGTCTGTCTCAGTGTAAGTTTGGTCACAGGAGGTCAAGCACCGTCCTGTCAGTAGCGATCTGGTTATTGAGGCATCATGAAGGAGCCGTCGAGAGTTTGGGGCTCGTGGCCAGTGGCTGTGGATCGGAGGTAGGCGGATTGGTTAACTGCAATAATTAACTTGCGAGGCTGAAAGCTCAATTTAGCGAGACGCTGTCGGAGGCTCCGAGACTGCGATGACCACGACGACGACGCGTCCCAAGAGCCGCAGTGGCTCGCCCACGAGTCGTGGCAGCGGACCAGCGACGCCGTCGTTCTTCGTCATCCAAGAGCCGACGGCCACTCGCTCGCCAGTGGCTAGTCATGGAACCAACGAGGGATCGCCAGTCGTGGCTGCACGCGGAGACCTCGACAAGCAACGCCATGCCCTCGCATCGCGCCAATCGCTGCAGCAGACCCACTCGCTCAATTCCAGCTCATCAGGGCCCCGTCGTTCTCGCAAACGCAGGGAGGACTCGCCGAGTGTGCTCCACGAAGAAACTGAGCAGGATCTGCTCGTCGACGATGACGATGAGCGTCGGCAAGACGAAGCAGCGGCGACTAAGCCTCGCGTGCTCTCGATCCTCAACCGGTGTGGCTCGTCCCCGGAGTTGCCTCTGCACAATTCGTGGAGCTCGGCGGTGTTCACATCGTCGAAGAAGCGACAACTGCTCAAACCGACCACCGGAAACGGCGCGAGCCCCCACTTCACCGCGATGCAGCGAAGTCGCTTGATCCCGCTGCCCATCAACATCCGAACGGGGACATTGAAGAGAACCGACACGGAAGCAGGAGGCTCACCGATGCTGGTCGGGAGAAGCGGCTCGCTTGGCTCACTTCGCGACTCGAAACATCCGATCGACAATGGAAACACTGACGCGGAAGAAGAGAAGATGAACTATGATATCTCGATCGCGTCGCTGAAGCAGCGTCTGTCGATAATGGAGAAGGAAGCGGTGAAGGCCTTGAAGCAACGGCAGGCACTTGAGAGGCAGATCGACGCGATGACGAAAGAGCAGCACGCCTTGCATGGCGAGCGAGTGCAGCTCACGAAAAAGCTGAGCGATCTAGAGACCACAAATATGCATCAGCGAAACGCTTTCGAGAAGCTGTCGGAAAAATATTCGACCGTGTACAGTAGTTTGGCCAAGGTGAACGACGTTGGAGGGGGCACCGGAGACCAGCCCAACCGCATTGCATCGCTGCAAGTCGTGATCCAAACGGTGGCTCGCGAGAACCAAGAGCTCCAACGCAAAGTCCGAGTGCTCGAAACGCGCCACGCCGAAGATAAAGTCATCGTCGGGAACCAAGAGAAACAGCTCAAGCGACTGCGCGCCGAAATGGAAGCCTTGCAGCACATGGCTGGATCCAAAGAAGAGGCCGCTGGCATTTCCACCACGAAGTCTCAACAAAACGCTGACGCAATCACCAATAAAACCACACCAGCGTCTCGGTCGGAGTCGTCGAGTGCAATCATTGCAGCACCTCGGACGACGCCTGCCCCAGAAACGCCATCTCAGTCTCAGAGCGAAGAAGCCGCATACATCGATCCGAACATTCTGAAAGTACTGGAGAAAGTGGATTCGCAGTTCAGCATCACGAACGCGATCGCACTCTCGGCTGTGCTGAAGCGATGGCTCCACAGCTGCCTCCACATTGTCGCCTCCGTCGATCTCCATGGAGTACTCCTCGTTCTGATGAAGCGGGTATGTGAGTTACTCCACTGCAACCACGCTGCAGTCTTCCATGTGGATCATAGCGCCAAAAAACTAGTTGGCATTTCGTCGGAGAGAGGCCATGTGCGCTGGGAAATGCCACTGGATAAAGGAATTCTCGGTCACGCGGCGAGACACAACGTGATCTGCAATGTTCGCAAGGCTTACGACGACCCGCGCTTCTTCAGCTCGAGCGACACAATCACCGGAACAAAGTCACGCGAGGTGCTGTGCATCCCGCTGACGCGCGAACTCGACGCATTCCAGTCGGATCCGTCGACAAATGTGTCGAGTTCGAGCGTCTTTGCAGTGCTCCAATGCTGGAACACGTCGACACAAAAACCTTTCACCCAAAACGACCAGATCCTTGGTGGTCTGCTCGGTATCCATGCAGGCATTGTGCTCTCACAGACCAAGCTCAGTGACAGCTTGCAACGCGTCCACAACCGCGTGCTGCAGATCACGCACATGAGCAGCGAGCTTGCCCCGAAGGCCATCGTGCACCCAAGCTCTCAAGTCGAAGGTGATTTGTCGGCTGTGTCGATTGTCCACCTTGTGCGGGCAGCGCAGCGTAAGTTCGCCGAGATCGTCGGTATCACGAAGATGCGCATTTTTGTGCTGGACAGCGATGTGATGCGCGTGTGGCATGTCGGGGCGGCCAAGCTCGAAGCTGGTGCATCCAGTTCGACGGATATTCAGGCCATCCCCGTGCGAAAATACGCGAGCGTCTACTCAACAATCTGTGGGCTGCTGCTCTCCGATTCCACCGCCGATACCCAGACAGAGGCCCTTGCTACGTCGGCATCAAGTTGTCGTATTCTTATCGATCCAACAGGAGAACCAACATTCAACGATACCGTTGATCTTAAAGGAGGGGCGAATGGGCTTTATATCGCGGCGATCCGCTCACCCTGGAGGGAGATGCCGCTTGGCATGATCCAAGTCGCACGAAGCGCACCGCTGGGAAATGCATCTCTCGATCCGAGGCCGATGTCAACTGCCACCAAGAAGGAAAGATTACGAGCCCAAGACGTTGAGGACGAGCTGACGATGGGACTGATCGATCTCTTTTGCCAGCAATTCTCGAGCTTGTTGCATCATGCGATCGCGCTCCAGCTCCACGAGAACTGTCCCTCCGAAATTCAAAAGGCACGACTATCGTACTTGACAGATCGACTCGATCTTCTGGAGAGCGAGTATTTGCGTGAGCAGGAAGAAGCTGAAGCCGAGGTCGAAGCGATGGCCAAACACGCGATGGCAAATACCCGGCTGGAGCAGAAGCTACTGGAGAGCTTGGCACAAGGGCAACAACGAACATCTGAATCTCCATTGCCAGGATGCAAGTCACGGCGGAAAGAAGACGACGTGGTGTTTGAACCAGTGCCACTCATCTCCACAGACTCGTCATATGCGATAGACATCTCCGAAGCCAATGTATCGCCAGCCGAATCCGGCAGTGACACGAACAGCAGCAGAATGGGCGATGAGGTCGACAGTGGAGTGTCCTCACTTTCGCCGTCTGAAATGCTGCCGTTCTGACGAGACACAACCAGCCGCTACAGCAGAATTCAATCTCAAGGGCATCATCCATGTTATTCATTTCAGACATACCTTGAACGACGAAACGTCGTGCTCTCTGTTTGCGATCCCTTCGTCCATTTAGTTTGTTCTATCGGTCATTGGGCGTTTAGGAGGCTCGCTTCGGTCCTGGACGAGCAGGTTCTTGCGAAATGGCGCACGACACGACGGAACTCACGCTCGCTTTGGGCTGTGAACAGATCATCCTGGAAAGATTGAATTTCCTCTGGCGCCAAGAAGGCCACGATTCGGACGCTTTGTGCATGTGTGAACCATTCACCAACGCCCTGCTGCAAGAGTGGGCCGTTCAGCTTCGCGAGTTGGACAAGCACACCAGCAATCGAGCCATAATCGTCCTCGACGCGATACCGCGGGACAGTACCAAGCACAACACCCCGAAGGAGACTATCAATGAGATTGCTGCCGCCGCCTGTCAAGAACCCGTTGCGGACAACGCACTGCAGGTGGCTTCCTGTAATATCAGGCGTACCGGTTTGCACGGATCGCTCGACAGCCTGTTCGAGAAAGCTGAGAGTCCCTCTGTTGGCGTCGTTGTGAGATATCTGAAGAGCTATGACCGACGAAACCAGAAGTTGCGCCAGCAGCTCGTCCCCGTGAGATACGTTTTCACCGCTCGGAGTTGTCAATAGTAGCTGCGGCAGTGTCCGCACACCCCGCTCCATCAAAAAGAAGAACTCCTCGATGATATCCGGATGCGCTTGCATGGTTTCAACATTTTTGAACAAAGGAAGCGTTGCGTTGGCAAAGTTGTGAAGCATCTGACCAAGAAGATCCCGAATCTCAGTCGAAGCGTTGTGGTGGAAGTGCTTTAGCACCATGCTTCCAGCGTACAGGTACGACGACTTTGGTTCTGACTGGTAGAATGAAAGCAGATTCTTCACCATACTGGGAAGGAATGGCTTGAAGTCAGTACCGCAACTGCGTAGCATGCGCTTGTAGCATCGACAAACGCGTTCGACAAGTTCATCGCTTGCTCGAAACAGCATGAGCATCTGATCGAACGCCGCCCAGATCCTCTCTGTGATAAGCACGAGTGGGGACTTTCCCGTTTCATGTGTTCGGGCGTCGTGGTTATCAATCACCAGGTAGTCATACAAACAGATGAGTCGTAGCATCTCCTGCATTGTGGACGTGGAGTTGACTTGCTGTCCATTGGCCGACGCAGTGAAAACTGCTGCCAGGCGTTGTACGATTGGCTCAACGACTTGTTCCATCACCGCATATGCAGCGCCAATATCCCCCGACTTAATAACGCCCGTGCAGATACCCTCCAAGATCAGCACCTGGTCTTCGATTGCCATTGCCTCGTTCTTTTCGACATACAAATAGAATCGTAGCACTTCACTTCCCAGTGTTCTCCAGCAATCAATTGCCAGAGAACGGAGCGCTGTTGCAGCTGCACTCGTAACTTGCCAATCATCCGCAGCAGCATCCTGTGCACTGTTCACGATGCAAGAGTGCAGGAAAGCGACTAACGGGGCCAGGAAGTCTGGGTTGTCGCGAAGCCATAGCCCATAGCGGGAGATGATGAGGCATGCAGTGTACTTGATTGAAGGGTGGCTTGCAAACTGAGGGAGGTGCTGGAAAATTGTCTGGAGGGAAGGAGACGTCAAGCGCGGATCCGCCCGCTCCACGTTTCGGCCGATCGACCGCACACAATAAAGATGAGCCTCGATCGCTTGCCACTGTCGCTGATCATCAGGGAGTTGGAAAATGGACTGAAGGCCTTGCACACAGTGCACCAAAATGGCCCCGACGCCGAGTGCATCGCAGCAATCGCGAAGAATGTCTCCGAGCGTCTGTCGGAACGACTTGAAGTCAAGCCTCTTGTCGGATGGAAGTTTCGGGAAGTCTTCGTGGAACTGCAGGTTGTGCATGCAAATGCCAGCAAGTCGGATGATTTGTCTCTGAAACTGCATGGCGACAGACGACTTCGAGCCGCGTCGCGCGCCTGCGCTGTCGAGCTTGCCAAGGAAGCTGAACCAAAACGACGTCGTCACATCGGCAATCTCGGCATCCGGATAACTCATGCAGTCGAGCAACAAGTCGACAATCATGGTCTGACCCACCTGCTGGTCGCCGATCAATAGCTCCATGTACGATTCACCCAGTTCCGTGAAGACACGGCAGAGTCCGAGGCACTTGTCTGTGTCTTCGTCTGCCGCAGCCTCGGCGAAGTCGGCCTTGAGCTGCATGAGCTGTGGGACGAGCCACTGGATGAGCGGCAGGTCACGCTGGAGATCCGTGTAACATCGCACAAGTTCGACCGTGAGGTCCACGGCCACGTCAAACAGCTCATCGTGCCTCAGGAACGCCAACAGCGATTGCACCAGCGCGTTGTTGGCGACCACTGACGAACTGACTCGAGCATACCGGATCCACGCGCGCGTTGCCTGTAGAACGAGTTCCTGGGCCGCTGCGTCCTGCATGAGTTGCGGCAGCAGCACGTCTAGTACAGTCGCGGCCCACTCATCGAGCTCTTTCGTCATCCGCTCGCGCGTCGCTCGGTCTTGCGCATCGCTGAGCTCCTCGGCCATGACGATCAGCACCTCGGCGAGAATGGTCGGCGACACGCGTGCAGCCGAGAGCAAGTTGAGCAGGAAGCCGATCGCGCTGCTGGGGCTCGTCGCCGCGTTGGCCACGAGCTGCTGCGCTTGGCCCGATTGGTAGCTCCTCTGGATCTCGACGACCGACACGCGCGGCACGCAGGCCATGAGCGCGAGCACGAGCTGCGTGGGCACCATTTTGGGCGTGGCCGCGGGCATGCCGGCGAGCCACTGGACGATCTTTTGGCACCACGCGGCGAACGAGCGCTGTGCATCGGGCGGCAGCGCGTGCTGTCGACGCAGCTTGTTGGCGAGCGTCTGCGAGGCGAAGAAGAGCACGGGGATCGCGGTCGGGAGCTGCTCCGGATGCTGCTGCGCCTGGCGGAAGAAGCGGTCGAGCAGCGCGACGGCGACCGTGAAGGCCTCGGGCGTGACCTGGAAGCCGCGCAGATACGCGTCGGCGGCCTGCACCTGCTCGGGCTGGAGGTGCTGCTGGTAAAGCACCTGCAAGGCCGCGAGCACTGTACTTTCAACCGAGTCGGACGAGGACATGATTTTGACCGACGAGTTCTCGGCTTGTCGACGGATCCACGACACGAGTAGCACACGGACGGATAGCGGAGACGCTTGCGCGTGTGATGAAGCCACGTAGAGCTTCGTAGACGCAGTGGTTCGGTCGCTAGCGTCCGTCGAAGCGAGGCTCGCGATGAGCTAGCGAGGGTTCTTTGTCCTCGTACCCGTTTCTTGGTGGTGGAAACGAAAGGGGGAGGTGGGGTACACCACCACTAAGTACGTTTTATGCTCACTACGAACTTAGTCAGCTCCAAAAATACGGATATTTTGGTTTCTTAAAAATACATATATCATTCTTGCCGTGGATTTCTCAGACTCAGTGAGCTCTTGACTCAACAAAGGGGTCCAATGGAGATGCGCTGCACGAAGTCGGAGGCGGATATCACCCGGTTCTTCACGTGCAGGCAGCGCGCCATTCCCGCCCGTGAGACTCGGCGCTGGTTGGCTGCCATTCGAGAATCCGCCGTCCGCCGCCTAAGATACCATGGGCGAAGCGGACTGTGAGAATTCGAACCAGGAGGTTCCCGCGGCCGGCCCGGAACAACTCGCGTACAGCCGCAAGGTGTGCGTCGTGGGCCCGAGCGGCTGGGGCAAGACGTCGCTCGTGCTGTCGCTCGAGGCGCTGGCGCCGATCCTCGCGGCCGAGGATGCGCGCACGCTTGGTATCGAGCTGCACAAGCTGGGCTTCGGCCTCGAAGAGACCGTGACCAGCACGATGCGGTTCGACTTTTCCATGTGGGATTTTGCCGGCCAGGACGTCTACCAGTCGGCGCACTCGGTGTTCTTCTCCAAGGAGGCGCTGTACCTCGTCTGCGTGGACACGCACGAGTACGAGAAAGTGCTGAACGAAGTCGCGGCGATGAACCCTCGCGCGCGAGAGGCGGCACAGGCGCGCTTTATGAAAGACCACATCTTCAACTGGCTGCGCCTCATCTACTCGAGAGACCCATGCGCCGAAGTGGTCGTCGTCGGCACCAAGAGCGACTTGGTGGAAGGAGAGGAAGCTCTGGACCGTGTCTGGACGGATCTGCGCCTCCAGCTCAACGAGTGGAAGCGCGATTTCGTCGAGGGCGTCGAGGAGGAGCTGCGTCTCATCGAAGCGAGCGGATCACCCGAGCAAGGAACGAGGCGCGTCTCCCCACTAGGAGTTCACCATAAGTATAGTGGCAGTGCTCACCACGCGAACTCCTTTGAGCAGCTTCGTGAGCGAATCAACGCTATCTCCTTTGACGAGTGGGTACCTGTGAGCTGCAAGGACCAGGCGTCGGTCGAAAGTGCGCGCCAGGCCCTCGAGGCCAAAATCGCGGCAAGCGACAGCAATGTCGACATGTCGGGACCGAACGCGCAGGTGCTCGAGCTCATCGTCAAGCGACGCGAGAACGCAGCGAAACTCGACGCGAAGGACCGTATCGAAATCAGCATCGTGCCGCTTCGCGCGCTGTTCCGCCTCATTCAAATTGTGGACGGAGTTGCCTATGAGGACTGTCCCGAGATTCTTCGCACACTCCACCATCTTGGCGAGATCGCTTGGTTTGAGCAGGAGAACGCCACGTCTTTGTTGAAGGATTACGTGGTTCTAGACCCTGCGCTCGTGATTGGACTGGTTCGCGAAGCTCTCAACCATGAAGCTTGCAACACGTCCGGTGATATGTCGATTACGCACTTTGAAGAAGGAAGAGTTTCGCATGAACTGCTCCGAACGTTTCCTATTTGGAAAGATCTCGACGACGAGCTGATGCACGCCTTCAAGCTGCTGCTCCAGCACTTCCAGCTCGCGTATCCGGCAAACGAAGTCGAAGCCGCGTTCGACTCGGATCTCATCGTACCAAGCTACTGGAAAGTGCGCAAGCCAGCGGTCACCAAGCGCCTTCTCCAGGAGCGCTCACAGATGGCAAGAAGGGGTGTTGTGCCGATGGCCACAATGTGCTGGGAGTATGAACTTTCTTCCGAAGTCTCGGGAACGATCTTCGAGCAGTTTGCTGTGCAGAGCTATACGTCGCTCTTCAGCCGAGCCGTGTGGCCGAACTGCATTGAGTCGTTCGTAGAAGGAGATTTTGCTTCGCGAGTATCGCTCATTTCTGGCGACATGAGTCGCGATGTGATCATCATAGAAGTGGCGGTAGAGAACGCTGAGGTCGGGTGGCAGTACTTGCGATACTGGGTGATGACGCTCGAGAACGTGCTCGACGGCTACCCTGGTTTGACTGTCTCGCGCTACATTCTCGACGACAAAGGGAGCCGCCAACGACTTTCAGAGGCAACGAGTGCTCTCAACAGCGCCGTCTCCGCAGGCGCGGACGAAGACAAAGTGCGACGTGAGATGAAGTGGCTGCCACCAGACCTCAACTGGTTCATCGAGAAAGCTTGGCGGCACCCCGGAAAACTGCAGCAGTTGCGTATGCGCGAGTTGGTCAAGCAGACGGTGAACCGCCTCGACGTTCTCCAGAAACTGATTGTCGCTGGTGATACATACCGTAAATACCCGGCACTGTGGACGTTGGAGTACAACGAAGACGCCAAGACGGTCGTGCTGCAAATGCTCAGCGATTTGTCGGGGATGTGCTTCCATGCTCCGATCGAGATTCAAGTTCCGCCGCAGTTCCTCGCCAAGTATGGCTCGTGGATCCAGGTACTGTGGTTCCAACGTTTGTTTGCCCGCCGCTTTTCACTAAACCTCTCATGGCGTTGTAGAATGGTCTGTGGGTTTGCTCGAACGTCGTCCCTGAAGTCGTTTCGCTTGGTATTTTGCAGAAGATTATCAGTTGGACGTCTCCGAGTACGTTTCCTGCTGGAATTGTGCTCGACACAGTTCCTCACCGTGTGATGTTTAGCAATCCAAGGCAAAGTAGCGAGGGCTCAGACCGTCCACAACCTCATTGAGAACCTAGACCTCTCTCAAGCTGGCCCATTCAACTCGAAAGAATCACCCCAGAAGCTATCTCCTCGAGGCACGATGGCGCTTCTGCGCGACATCCTCAAGATGTACGACGGCAACATCGACGAGCTCACGATCTGTGACTTGTGCAATCTCGAGTGCGCAGCGACGGCGGACGGGCACTATATCTGGGCTAGCCGCCATGAGATCATGACCTTGGGCGACCAGCTCACACCGTGTGACCGTGACGATTTCACGATGAGCGACGTGCTTTCCGCGACGCCGTCCGCGTCCACCCCAGCACCCTCCCACAAGGACAACAATCGACAGTCTTCTCCGTCGAGCTCCCCACACAGTTCCCCGAAAAAGACGATGGGATCTCCGAAGTCGTCGACTTCCTCTATGACCAGTGTGTCCTCGTCCAAGTTCCCGTTACTGCTATCGATCGAAAGTGCCACTGGTCTGAACGAGTTGAACTGGCGCAAGACGTACTGCAAGTGGCAGCTTCTCTACGGCGAATCCAGAACCCCGCTCGCGATCGGCAGGACGGGCGAGCACGAGGACAGCTCATCCCCTCCCAACTGGCAGAACTCGTCTCCGGCGTTCACGCTGTCGTGCGTCATCTCGGCCGACATGCTGCGCGAGTGCCGGCTCGCCGTGCGCGTGAAGCGACCGAGCCACCTGATCTTCACGACCAAGTACGATCGATGAACCTCTTTTTGCCGAGCTGCCTTGTGGACGTTGCTGACGTGGCTGTCTTCGCTCTGTAGGTTCATCGGAGAAGGCTCGGTGTGGCTGCGCGACGTCATGCCCGACGACGACTCGCAGCAGCCGCTCGAGTGCAAATCCATCAAGATCGCACTGAGCGGCGGCTCGAAAGCCTTCGTCTCCTGCTCGTTGCGAGCGGCCTAATACCCGCCGACGACGTGGAACTCTTTGTCTCCGTATACCCCGTACACTAAGTGTTAAGACGAATCAATGCGACGTACTCGGAATGCAACTCCACCACCTCGCAATTGCCCATGTTGACAAGATGTCTGCGACGTGTGAGGAGCAGGTCCCGCGGAGTTCCTAACTGACAGTTTGAAACCCTGTCGGCTGGCAAAGTCAACCACAATTCCAAGCTCAGCCTGCTCCATGCGGCTGCTCTCGCTTGCGCTTCGCCTGGCGCCGCCGCGCGCGCGTGGCTGGCGCTCGTCTGCGTCGGCGTCTCCGCTGCTTCTTCGCCCGACCGACCACGCGCGGCTCTTTGGCGACGCGACGAACCGCCGACCGACACGAGCCACAAAGCCCATTCCCGCCAACGTCGCGGCGCTGCCGCTGGCGCTGGAGACGTTCCGCGCGCACACGGGCCACTTTGTCGTGCCATACAACTTCAAGATCCCCACGAAGGATGCACCTGTGTCGAGGACGTGTCTCACGGGTTGAGTGGCCGACGCAAGGCTGATCGAGTGGCCGGATGAGCTGCGTGGTCTGAACATGGAGGCGGGGATCCGATCGTTTCTCAAGGATCGAGATTTGTACCCTGAGATTGAAGCGGCTTTACGAGAGATTGGGTTCCCTGCGGACACGGAGTGGCGGGCGTTTGGGTGGGACAAGCAGCGACTTGCGGCGCTGCGCGTGTTTCATGAGCTGCACGGCCATTGCTTGGTGCCGATAAAGAGCTACGTGGTGCCACGAGGAGACGATCGATGGCCGGTGGAGACGTGGGGATTGGATTTGGGCAGATTAGTCCGCGACGTTCGTTACGGAAAGTATCACTTGTCACCGGAGCAGATCGACCAGCTTCGAGCTCTCGA
>JAADVR010000937.1:0-12302 GCA_023335855.1 Pythium scleroteichum
ATCCTGCGCAACTTCATCCTCGTGTCGTCCATCTTCCGCGTCGACGACACGGCACTGGGTGACGTGATCGACCATTTCACAGAGACCGTGCAGCTGCGTGCGAGCTTCGTGAGGATCGTCCACGCGTATCTCGAGTCGACCCAGCAGACTGTCGCTGATATCCAAAACGAGTTTGAGATTCGTGACACGACGAAGAGCGGATTCCTCGAGGCGGAGGAAGTGCGACTCGTGCTGAAGCGATTCGGCTTCAAGCTGTCGTACTTCAAGTTCAACAGTGTCGCCAAGCTGCTCTTCGATCTCCAGGGCATCGATATTGAGTACGCGCAGGTGGTAAGGCTGCTGGAGATTGGACGCAGCGGCGGAGTGCGCGACTTCGCCAACAACTCCACGCTCTTCAGCGGAAACGGCGATCTGCCGCCGACATCGACGTTTCTGAGTGTCGGCGCCACTGACCTCGACGGCTTGGACGCGGTAACGAGCCGGCCTCCTCTTCTGCGCGCCAAGTCCAGTGCCGCTGCCTCGCTGTATCACGTGGAGTGGGACGAGCGAGACGAGCGGGAGCAGGACAAGCCCTCATCGCGAAGCAATCTGCCGTCACCCGTAGGTGCGACTATGTGGGGCTGTAATACGGAACGAGTGTCAGAGCCACCCGCGAAGCGGCCGCGTCAGGGCCCATCGTATCTGGCATCTGAAACCAGCTACGACGACGAAGAAAAGACAGAAGAACCCTCAGGCGGAGTTGACGCTGCTATGCACCTGGTCCGAGTCACCCTTCTCGAGCGCATCAAGCGGCAACGTGATAGCGAAGTCAACATGGCGGATTTCTCAGCGACGGCCAAGTTACCAGAAGCTCCGATTTCCCAGTCCTGGGCCGAGGTACACGACGCGGTCATCAACCTCGCGGAGAAGGCGTCATCTCGCCAAGGAAGCGATCGAGGCCCGAGAAGAACACGCGATCTTATGACGACGACGGTGATGAAACCATGAAGCCAACCAAGGATCAAAGTCGCAGCCACCGCTCAAGCGAGAACGAGAACTGCCGCCCGCAAACAACGAAGAGAGCGACAACGAAGACTTTGAGCCGCCTCAGAATCAGCCTTCCTTCGGGAAATTGCACAGACAGCTTGTGTCACCGATTGCCACTCCAGGTGGTGACTCAACCCTTTACGACCAACTTAACCCGAGGCAGCGTCTTCGTAGCGAGGAGGCCGACCTGTGGCGAGCAGCAGAGAGGGCAAATATGAACGAGCTCCGTTCAACAGCAGCGCAAGATAAACTCCCGGACGACGCAATCAAATCTGCAGGCGGTCTCACAGAGGCGATAGAGCGTCGATTCCACGACCCAGCGGCTGTGGTAACCCTGTTGCGAAGGCTGCCCTACCCGCTGGTTGCTCTGGCAGCACGGCCAACCCACACCTTTAGACGGCTTGGAAGAGAACTCACTATGCTCGGGCGTAGACGTCGGATCAAGGAGTGGTTGGCCGAGGTAGACAACGAGGAAAAAGGCAAATATGCCCGGCTTACGGAACCGCCCAGCGGAACAACGGAGGAGCGATGGGAGGAGGCGCAACAGGAAGGACTGTGGAAGTCGCTGAGCGTCTCTCTCTCCCCCGAAACGTCCAGCAGCACAGAACTCTCCCACAGTCCGAAGAGGAGCAAGCCATGCAATTACTGGTCGCCATAGTGCTCTCACTGCCGACGGCTGAACCGGTATCAGTCCTATGTGACATGGCGCATCTTTGGATCTCCACGCACGAAGCCGACGCGAGGCAGCTTCTAGCGGAACTCCGCTTTCACAAATGGACATCGCTCAAGACGATCAGCGCAGAAATCGTGAAGAAGCACTCTTCTCGGGCAGTCAGTGCCGGAGAAGAGCTGACCAGGTAGGTCCGCCGGACCGGACGGTGATATCCTCCCCGTGTAGGAGACACCATCCAAGAGCGCTCCTTCGGAAGCGCGGAGCACATCTATGTCATACATAACGTCAAGTAATCAAGCTCTGGCAGGTGTAGCTGCGGAGGACCAGGCAGACATCAGGTCCTTTTTCCTAGTTACCAGCAGGAGAACATATAACCAAGAAATGCATCATGAATTCAGGGCCCTCAACGCCAAGATCTCCAGGAACGCGAGGAGCAAGAAGAAGAACAAGCAGGAGCAGGACAGAGGCTACGAGTCATGTGTCATGCGGACGCAAAATGTCCGGGGTTTGCCAAAGGAGCACGGACGAGCGGAACGATGGTTTGAGCTACTCCGGACCAAGGAAGGACGCACGCAACCGGCCATAGTCTTGCTGCAGGAAACCCATACGCGTCAGCAGGATGGGACAGATCTCGAGCGAAGATATAGAGCATCATGGGGTTTCAACAAACACGCACTAACCATGTCGTACTGGTCAACCCACGAAGAACGTGCAGCAGGAGTTGCTATATTGTTGAACCCATACAAGGTGCAGGTCTCTGAGCCGGCAATCACAGCACTATGGAGTCGACACTTTATTGCAATCAAATGTGACGTCGACGGTCACGCGGTCTTGTTGGTGAATATATACGCCCCCCCATCAAGAAGATGCGCGGGAGGCTTTCTTCGAGGCTTTGGCTAATCATATTGTAGACCACCAAGGCCCAGTGATTATAGGAAGAGACTTCAACTGTACGGCACATCCGACAATCGATCGGAGCTATCAACCCGCGGCCCACGGGCATACGTCGAACGCGCTGCAGCGCTGGATCAGAGCATGGAGAGTAGAAGATGCCTTGGTTCCCTTCTTCCCGGAAGAAGCCGACGAAGAAGAGACACTGGGGAGCTTCCAAGCAATTCATCACACATACCGGTATGAGGTGCAGGGCCGAGTGGAATCTAGCCAGCTAGACCGTTGGTACGTCTCGGACGGGATACTAAACTGGGTGCACGACGTCAGAGCTACGGATCAAGGAGGTGGATCGGACCACGCGATGGTTTCCCTCAGTCTCTCGGACCCTGCGAGGCGAGTAAGAACAAAAATCAGACCAAAAGTGTATCCACCAAAGGCAGCAGCAGTGGACGAGGAGCTCGTGCTTACAGCTTTGGAAATGTTACAGGAAGAATTTGACAGACTAGAAGCCGCACAGGCCCCGGCGGAACGATACCTGGAGGCATGGGAGGTCTTCAAGGACTGTTTGATTACCGAAATGAGGGCGACCGCAAATGTCGCACTGGCTGCAGTAAACAGACCATTCAAGCGCAAGATTGCACGGTTGAGATGCAGGATGCGAAGGCCGCACATGACGCCGGACGCAATCAGAATTCTCGAACAGGAACTTGCAGCGGTAGTCACTGTATGGCATGGGCTTAAGCAACGAAGACGATATGCAAACCAAACCGCCAATGGCGGTAAGGCTGTGAAAGACTTCTTTGAGAGGGCTGCTGTATCCCGCTCGACACAGATCATCACCAGCATCAGACAGACGGAAGGCGCTCCTTGCCGCGCACACCACGACATCTCGAACAGGATGGCAGATGGGTGGGAGGAGACCTTCGTACAGCCGGAGAGACCGCCGCGACCAGCGAGATGTGACTCTTTTCCCGCGCCGCAGATCACCGACGAAGAAGCGGGGCGACTACGCGAGGAATTTACCTTGCCGGGAATACTCGCGAGCCTTAAGAGGTGCAAACGGACCAAGAGCGCAGGGCCGGACCAGCTGCCCAACGCGTGGTACAGAGATTTTGCGGATAGCGTGGCTCCGATTCTATTACGACTCTACAACGTCTGTTTCAAGGAAGGGATTGCACCGCCAAGCTTCCAGACGGCGACCATCGTCTGTATTCCAAAGGCGGAACGCACGGGTGACCCGCTAGGGTACCGACCGATCTCTCTGCTCAACACAGACTACAAAGTGTATATGCGACTGCTATCTAACCGACTCAAGCCGATGCTGCAAGGCATGATCACTCCCAGTCAAGGCGGATTCGTCCCTGGACGAAACATCCATGATGTTATTGATTTATTCTTTGGAGTGCAGAAGAAGGCTACCGAAAGCGACGAGGATACTGTGGCTGTGCTACTTGACATCCAGAAAGCATACGACTCCCTGGATCGGTCATTTCTAACTGAGTGCCTCGAGCGCAGAGGTTTCCCCCCGCCTTTTGTGCACGCGATTGAGGCCACGCACAGTAACACGACAACGAGATTCAGGGTCAACGGGGTCATGTCCAGGCCCATCCAGATGACTCGCGGAATTCGGCAAGGATGCCCGCTCGCTCCCCTGCTTTTCATCATTACTCTTGACCCCCTGTATCGGAAGTTCGGCGAAGATCCAGAGCTTGGAGATTCGTTGCCAAAGTCTCCAGGGATACTACCCCCTTGCGCGGGGTACGCGGACGACACGGCATCATATGTGGCAGACGAGAGCAAACTGAGCAAGGTAATCGACCATCTAGACGACTATGCCATGGTTTCGGGATTGCGTGTCAACATGACAAAGAGTGTGGTGATCCGACTAAACCCAAAGGCGGCGCCGCTCACGAGGACTTTCGGGTTCACGGCTTTGGAAGACGAGAACATGTGCCGATACCTAGGTGCGCAGGCTGGAAGACGAGTCAGACAGAGCGAAGTGTGGAAGCTCACGATGCAACAGATCGAGAAGCGTATAGCTATGGCCAGCATCAAGACCCACAGCGCAGCCCAGAGGGCGAGGCTGGCGGCAGCCATCATTGTCCCCAAGATCATATTCGTTGCGCGGCACCACTGGCCAGGTGCAGCCGTGATCAAGCTACTTGACGCCCGGGTGCGGAACTTTGTCTGGTGCGGCCTCTTCATGGACGCGATCCCAGCCGGCAGCGGTGCACAGCACTGGATGACAAAGAACCTAGCAGACATGCCGGAGGCGATGGGAGGACTGGGCTGCCCAAATCTAGAGCTCGAGGTGCACGTACTCGCAACGACAACTGTGGCCAGGTGGTGCTACGAACCGAGCGGTGGGGGAGCTGCAGCGGCCAAGCTCCTGGATCACCAAGGCGGAGCAATACAACCTCGGCTCTTTATCAAATAGGAGCCGGACCCGCCGAAGCTCAAGGCGACCTTATGGATGACGGGGCGCGCCAATCTCAGCTGGATCCATGGACAGCAACTGGGATTCCCAACGCAGCTACTAATACGGGATTCCATTGAGGCACTACAGCTCTCACCACAGTGGCGTTGGTACAGAGGGGCATACGAGCGTGACTACGGCGATTTTCATCGTGTTGGAGGAAACGAAATTCAGAGCGAGCGAGAAATCGCAGCGGGGCAGCTCAGCCCTGAGTGGCTGCCTCATGTCGAGATATCTGACACCGGTTCGGCTATTCTCCATCAGGACGGCACGCTTCTCCGGAAGCGACATCTCAAGGACCTGGGGAACGGCACGTGCGTAGCCGACTTTGTGTCCTGGAGATGGGTGGAGGGCCGCACGCTTCGCTTCCAGCCAACATTCTTCCCGCTATCCAATTCTCAAGCAAGCTGTTTCAGGCTGTTCTGCGACACATTGGTCGCGAACTTACGAGAAGGCCAGACGAAGAACACACCACACGGGCTTACAACATCTCGCGGGAGATGGACATCGACTTCCTGCTTGAGAACGGGAGCGTCACAACGCGCGTGGAAGGCCTCCCGGTGGTCAGTCAGCCGATCGCCAATCAGAGGGAGCTTCAACGACTGAGCTCAGTGGTGGTAGAAGAGGTGCGGATAACGCCGGCCCTGGAATGTACGCCCAGGCTCACGAAGCTCGTAAAACTGTGGAGAGGAGACAAACCGTGGACACCGCACAGGAGGCTCATCAAGAGGGCTCTGGGGAGAAGAATACACCAGCGCGGCCGGGAGGCGCTGAAGGTGCGGGAGCGGTGTTGTGATGAGGAGAATAAACAAATCGCAGCTGCCCTAGACGCGGTACAATGGCGACAATTCGTGACGGCGCCGGGACTGACGACATATGAGGCACAGCTATGGGCGAGGGTGCGCTTGCATCAGTTGAGGGTGTGGGGGAGCACAAGCCAGAGCGGTGAGTGTGGGCGACGGGCATGCAACCAGGCGGCAGCGGCCACGACAGCGCACATAGTGTGGGAATGCCCTCATGCCATCCAACTTTGGCGGTCGATTGCGACCGTGTGGAATGCCGAGGGACAGAGCGATCAGCAGCTGGTGCATGCTGTCTTCGCCCGACAACCACCACCTTCGAAGTACGAGGGACGGTGACCGTATCTTGCATTGGCTCAAAGTTACGTGGGTGCAGCTCGTGACTTGTGGGATGTGGAGACTCTGGGCGCGCAGCGCAGCCATGGCAAGAGGAGACGCGGACACTACCGACAAGGAAGACTACTATGCGGCGATCCACAGATGGACGCAGAAATTAAGGGGGGCCCTCTTTGCAGCGCGGGGGACTCGAGCCAGACGGGTGACGTCGACACCAAGATTCTGAGCGCGCTATACTCCGGGACGATCTTGAAAACCTCGGAAATACCACTCGCCAACACGGCAGAGACGAAGTACCTTCTCTTCTTCGATGGGGAGAGTAGAGGAAACCCGGGACCAGGCGGCAGTGGATCGGTGATCGTCAAACTCAACCAGAAGCCCGAGATCGTGTGGGCGGCGGCCATGTCGTACGCAGACGCGAGCACTACGAACAACAAGGCCGAGTACGCAGGTTTGTGCACCGGCTTGAAGGCGGCGGAGGCAAACCAGTGGGCTCCGCTGGAAGTGATTGGGGATAGCATGATGATCATCCGACAGATGATACAGCGGAGGCACCCAAAGGCACCAAAGCTGCGCCTGCTCATAGAGCGGGCGCGGGCGACGGCTGACGCGCTTCGTGTCCGAGGCTGGCACCACCACTATCGTTCGCATAACAAGATGGCCGACAAGGCAGCGAACCAGGCGATGGACGGACGGACCAGCTTCCAGACGACAGCACAATCGCAGCGCCCGGAGTTGGATGATTTACGCGAGTGGCTTCACAATGACGTTCGACATTGGCTTGATCGCCGCAGCGCAGACACCCAGACCGGGACCTGATCAACGGGAAGATCGCCAAAGAGTAGAGCACAGCAGCGAACGGCGACGGTGGGAGTCAGATTCTCCACTCGATCGCGGCATGCGCACGGCGGTGCCCGGGGCGCGCGCGCCACAGGCACTTAGGGTTATCCTAGTTCAGACACATAGCTGGTAACTAAATATACCTCATCATCATCATCAAGGTCGCGGCCACTGGCTGTTGGTGGTGACACGGAAAGAATCATCGGCGGCGGCTGTTGGTTCGGCGAGAATCGAGATTCCCGCATGGCAGTGGCCGGTTGTAGCCGGCCCATAGAAACAAGTGATTGTTTTTTGTTAACCCAGGTGGGTGATTGGGTGGGTGGGTTTTTGAGAACGGTAGGGCGAACTCGAAAGTGTGCTTGTGGGATTCGAACCCACACCGTCGAAGAGACCTCCACTAAGTGAAACTGTACGAGGAGGATGACTTTCTATTAGTATGCCCCAATCGGACGACTTTCAAGTAATCTCGTCGAAAATAGCATGTGCAGCCTTCCCCTCCACCGCTGTGACCGCGGGCTTGTCATTCGCGTCCTCGCCTTGCCGTCTCCTGCATGGTGCTCCATTGGTTCGCTCGCGCGTGGAAGGCGGTCCAAGTGGAGCTCCAAGGCCGGTACTCGATCGCTCGGCTCTGCGAGTTGACCAAGTACCAGGCGTCCACGAGCGCGTGGCGCATCGCGCTCACGGCGCTGACCATGCCCGTGCCGTGTCTGCTCTTCGTGGTCTTGGTGGATGTGCTGCCGATGCAGCCGATCGACGTGAGCTTCCACCACCAGACCTTCGGCTTCTGGTCGCGCGGCTTCGCGATCACGTGGACCATGACGTTCATGGTTGTCGAGCACGTCGGTCAGGTCATCTCGACGCTGCGCATGCATCGCGCGCGCGGCATGGCCATCGCGGTCACGGTCGGGCTCCTGCTCGACGGCGCTGCGTTCCTCATCTGGGAGACCATCGGGTACCCGGCGCCGTTCCTGGTCCAGCTGCTCACGCCACCGTGGCTGGTGCTCATGGGGACGCTGCTGTCGTTCTCCTGGCGGCCGATCCTTCGCGCGGACGCGTCGGCAAGGCACCACTTGGTGAGATATCTCGCTGTGTTCAACTCGCAGTGCGTCATCATCCTCACGTACAGCTCCTACAACGCGATCTTCAGCCTGCTCTCGGGCTTCCACCAGACCCTCTGGTCGATGGTGTTGCCGCCGCTCAAGCTGGTCTTCCAATCAATCAATCAATCAAAGTGAGGTCTATTGGCCTGCTCTTTTAGAAACCTATAGCCGGCGTTGTCGCCACCGTTGGAAGCGCCTCGGGCGGATCTGATAGGGGTCGGGGTCGGATATTGGATCAGATGGAACACTGTTATAACGAGGTAGGACGACCAAAGGCGGCGGGGGGGGCCTTCCCCAAAGGGGGTGCTTGCGGAGGGCGCGCGTAGCGCCCCGGAGCAATCACGGGGTCCGCTAGAACATTGCCTGCCGACGGCCAGATCCTAGAATCGTTTTTGCGAGCGAAGCGAGCTGTCCTCTCCGACCCATTATCCGACCCTGACCCTATCAGACCCGAATAATAGGTTACCGCCACCGTTAGGGAGTTATTTTCCCCTTCTGTAGAATTCCAGATTCCCGGCGAGTAGGAGCGCGATGTTCTGGTGTTCTGGTCGAGTCGTCGGATGTATGACTTGGCTGCTTGTCCGCGTGTCCATCGCTAGGTTGGCTGCGGCGTCGGCCATTTTGTTGGCGGCCCTGGGATGAATGCTGGTCGTCCGCAATTGGGTCAAGTACAGACTGCGCGAGAGCACGGACATCGCGCCGACGATGATCATCTTCAACGTGGACGTCTTCCACGCCATGTTCGTGTCGCTGACCATGCAGCAGGCCACGAGCCGCGGCTCCATCGCCGTCATCGTCTCGGTGGACGTGCTCCAGATGGTCATCTCGCTCAGCGAGATCAAGCAGCTCTTCCAGGAGATCCGCCAGCTCACGGCCAGGTCCAAGGCCATTAAGATGGCGAAGATGCACAAGGCCTTCGCAGAGTACGCGTTTGCAATGCTCGAGGCAAACGAAAACGTCCGCCGCCAGCTCGAGAAGGCCGCCAAAGGCTCCGTTCAGCCGCCAACCCACAAGAAATGAGTTTGATCAGAAAGCTAAGTCTCCGACTGAAGAAACAGCCGTTCACGTACATGATCGAGCAAGAGCCACCCAGAGTGTCCCCGGAACCCAGTGTGAGCCCGCCGCCAAACGACCAGTGTCTTCTCTCCGAGACTGACGTCGTCGACGGCAAGATCCTGCGCCGCATGCTCAAGCTGCTGCGCATAGTCGAGTTCTACACCCTCATCGAGTTCGTCGAAGTGCTCATGGCCGTCGTCTACTGTACGTCTCTATGGCGTCTTTTCTTTGCTTCTACTAACGCGTGGCTTTCGCAGCCACGTACTTGCTGGTCCTCTCGTACCTGGACAACCGCGTCTACTATACGCAGTTCCGAGACCTCTCGGTCGCGCAGCCGCGCTCGACCGCGGCCAGCGTCGCCGAGTACGCGTCGCTTGAGCTGCTCTCGTTCGTGCTCCTGAACGTGGCGCTGCGCGTTGGCATGCCAGGTCTCTCGCCGCTCAAGCAGCTCGGCTTCGTGCTCAACCGGCACATGTACATGGCCCACACGACGCTCGTCATGTAGGTCTTCTTCGTCGCGCAGATCCCACTCGTCCATCTCGGCTCGGACTTCACGTTCCGCTTCGACTGGAGCAACAAAGCGGCGCCGCCCACGTGAACTACAGCCGCATGTACTGAACGTTGTGGTCGTCATCGTCGTCGTCACCGACGTGGTCGTTCGAGTCGAGGCGGTAGAGCGAGCGAGCGCCGTCCGCGGTCGTATTGCGCAATGCGTCCGACTCGAAGCGGTCGTCGTCCGCGTGGAACGAAGAGAGCGACACGACCACGCTGCTCCGTCGCTGCTGCCCGAGCAGTTGCAGCACCTGTCGGTAGTCCACGAGCGTGCCGTGCAAATCGAAGAGCAGCTTGGCGACGCCGTTGAAGCGGAAGAACGAGAGCTCAAGCCCCACGGCGTTGAGCATGAGCCGAAGCTCGTTGATCTCGATATAACCCGTCTTGTTTGTATCGCAATTCACCAGCGCTTTCTCGAGATCCGCGACCGTTTGTTGCTTGCGCTCGAGTTGCGCCAGAACCGTGTCGACGAAGCGAGCACGGAGAGCGACGGTCTCGCGGAAGTGGTCGATCACGTCTCCCAAGGCAGCGTCGTCCACGTGCACGAGCGACGCGACGAGGATGAAGTCGCGCAGCATGGGCGGCTGCACGAGGATCGCGTTGATTAGCAGAGGCAGCGTCACCAGCACGAGCGGCGCGACGCCGGCGGTGGCGTACATGTCGCTCAGCTGAAACACGACGCACTGGCAGAAGAGCGCGAAGTAGAACGCGTTGAGCATGAGCGAAAAGATGACGCAAAAGTGCCACACGCGACGAGAGAAGAACGCCACGCGGATGGTCGGTCGAGGGTGCGCAGGAGACCGCGGTCCGGAGCCGAGAGCGTGCGACTTGCTGCCCTGGAGCAAACCCGCGAGCTTGGCCTTGAGCAGCGTTCTCACGCGGTGGTGGTTCTGCGCGTGCTGCTCTTCGCGTCTGAGCGACCGTGCGACTCACGGACACGCCGCCTTGGCGACTCGCTGCTTCTTTCTCGTCTTCGGCGATCCGGCGAAGACAGGCCACGCGGTTGGCTCGAGTCTTCGTCGGCAGGCTGCCTGCGACCAGCCGGTTGAGCTGCCGGATCGCCAGCGAGAAGTAGGCGCTGATGAGCGCGTTGACCACGACGGACGCCCACGAGAACGTGGCGTAGGCCACTGTGATCGCATGGTGGGTCTCCATGCCCGAGCGGGTCTCCACAGCAGACGCCAAGACCAGCAACCCCCACGCGACGAGCAGCAGACACATCCACGTGGAGATCTTGGCGTCGATCATGTGCGAGATCTCGTTGTCCTGGGCCTGGCGCAAGTACTTGGCGAACGGGAAGAGTTCTGGGAGGCCGTAGGTCTTGAGGAACAAGTGGCGAACCATCCGCGCGCGGGCGACCGCCGAGAAATCGCGGTGGTGGAGAGCCCGAGCGTTGCGTCGGCGACTGCCGAAGCATCCAGCCGCCGATTTCTGCCGATTCTCCATGGCCTGCACGAGGTGTTGCGTGGACACGAGCTCGGCCTTGTCGTTCTGGATGTTGTGGGTGTGCATGCGAAGAAAGAAAGATGGCGATGGCTTGGAGCACGAGGCCGATCGCGAGTAGGAAGATCGTCAGGTCGGCGGCCTGGAACGCGATCATGGGCTTGCCGTACGCGTCGAGGCTCGTGACTTCCTTGAGGATCTTGATGCCGAGACCGATGAGTCCTAAGATCATGAGCTCGCCGAAGATCTTGGTCATCATCTCGTGGTACTTGGGGTACTTGTGGAGCGAGTGGCCGAGCCGGTGGAGGAGGTGCTCCAAGATCATGATCCAGAAGACAAGCACCGAGACCATGCCGAAGACCCGCGAGAGCTCGACGTTGTCGCCGACGCGGAAAAGCGAGCCGCTCGAGTCGCCGGCCATGGAGGAGAGCAGACCAAAACAAAAAATTGTGGCGAGTGGAGTCAAGTCGGGGACCTGGGTTTACAGTTATTCAAGTCTCATACTGATTTAAGATGGCGTTTGGCTCAAAATCGCGAGATTACTGTAGATAACTGCCGTCGTCGGCGACCGCGAGTAACTCTAACTAACGTTAGAGTGGAAAGGCACCACGTCATCTGTCACATGCGCAAGTAGTCGGTGGTGGGCGACGGCAAGTGGCTTCGTGGTGAGCTGCTGGCCTGCTCGTCCCACTCCACGCGATAAAGCGAGGCAGCGGCACTGGACTTGGCGCGCAGTCGGGTCTCGCCGGACGAAGCGACTTCGTTCGCATGAGCAGGATCAAACGTGAGGAACGAGGCCGTGAGTGGCAGCTCGCCGTTTCCGCTGAAGAGCGTGGAGTTGTTGGCGAAGTCGCGCACTTCGTCGCTGCGTCCGATCTCCAGCAGCTTCACCACCTGCGTGTACTCGACGTTGATGCCCTGGAGATCAAAGAGCAGCTTCGCGACACTGTTGAAGCGGAAATAGGAGAGTTTGAAGCCGAAGCGATTGAGAACAAGACGCACTTCCTCAGCTTCCAAGTACCCGCTCTTGGCCGCGTCGCGGATCTCAAATTCGTTCTGGATGTCAGCGACAGTCTGCTGGGTCGACTCGAGATACGCGTGGACGATCC
>JAADVR010000938.1:0-12253 GCA_023335855.1 Pythium scleroteichum
CCCCCCCCCCCCCCCCCCCCCCCCCCCCCCCCCCCCCCCCCCCCCCCCCCCCCCCCCCGCAAACATTGGTGCCGAGTGTCCAGGCGCAACAACAGAATGGGATTGTGTAAATTTTATTACTTTTTCATTTATTTTTTGGTGGGGTTCTCGTTGCACTCGGGTGTGGCGTCATCGTCATCATAGAGGATGTCGTCGATGGCATTGCAGTTTTGCTCTAAGTGGCCTCATAGGAGCAGCCTCTCGAGCCTCTTCGCCACTCGAGACTGCTTCTCCAACAGCGCTCGAAGCTGCTGGTTCTCCACCTCCGCTTGCATGCGCTGGTCCTTCTCTTGCTGGGCCAAGAGTTCCCAGGCTTGTTGAACAGAAGGCCTGGCTCGTGTTGCCAACGTCACTTGCCGGTGCTTGAGCTCCGCGACGCGGTCTTGCAACTGGATTGCGAGATCCCGAAGGTCCTTGATCTCGTCCTTCACTCGTTCTGACGAGTGTCGAGAAGTTCGCTTGCGCGGCCGATCTGGTCCCCGAGACGGGCTCTCAGACTTGTGCTCGGCATCAAACGTGTCGAGGAACTCAAACACGGCTCGCAGTACATCCTCATCCGAGTCGGAGGATTCGTGGTAAGTGCGTTCGAGTTGGTTCATTTTAATATGAGTCCTCGCTGCCAGCTCCTGGTCTCCTATAAGCCCCCTCGAGACCGTTCAAAACGCACGATGCATAAACAGTGAGATCGCCATCGCGCCACGCGAATGGATACAATCGTCGGTAAAAGTGCGACGACGGGGGTTGAACCCATCGCATGCTCTTGCCCAGGTGGGTGCTCGTGTCGCTCGTTGGACTCTGTCGGGACTCACGACATCACGACACTCGGACGGAGGGCAGAGCTTGAACTGAGTTCAAAGTCGTCTCGCGAATCATTTTCAAGTGGGTCCGATCCGGTGCGCATGACGATATCGAAGTGCAAAAGAAGGGACGACGGCACTGGCTGCTGTCTTCACTATCAAGCCCGTACTCAGCCACCATGAACCGGCTTGGATCATTCTCTGTGGTCGTGTCGCGAGCCCCGTGTCCTAATGGTGACCTTAGCGGCTTGAACCCTTCGGCCGTGCGACTCGGTTCTTTCGAGTTGACGGGAATGTTTGCGCGGGCGATCCATCTGACAGCCATTCCCGATGTCCACGGCGTGGGAAGGCACCCGCTGGCGTTCAGCACGTTTGACATCGCAGCCATAGAGTTCAGCTCGTCGTTGTCCACGCAGCACGAACGCAGCGACCGGGAATGGGCCAGGAATATATTATTTACGGATCTTTCTTCGGCGGATCTTTCAGTCACGCTGTCAGGGCCGGGATCACAAAGCGCAGTTCGGACCCGTGGTGTTCTTGAGTGTTCGTTCGCTTGGAGTGCGGAGGCGAGTTCTGGAGACGGTGGACGTCTACGTCCCAGCACGACTTGTGGAGCATACTCTCCAGTCGTCTCACTGTGAGAGTCTGTTTCTCCAGTAAGGCACGCAACTTGGTGTTCTTGAGTTCGGCTTGTCGGCGGCGGTGCTTGTTGTGAAGCGCGACGGCCTCCCAGCCTTGCCGAATCAGGCTCCTCACCTGCCTGTTCTTCAGGTCTTGCAACTGTTCTTCCAAGTCGACGACCAGCCCTCGAAGGTAGCGGAGCTCGGCACGTACGCGTTGAGCCGAGTGGACGAGACCTGGCTTGGACGTCGCGATGGTTTCTTCTTCCTCAGCAAGATCATCAACGTCAAACGAATCCACAAAGTCGAGGGTGGCTTGGAATACACGCTCGTCGAGCAGGGAGAGGTCAAACATCGTCAAAGGCTGGTTGTTGGCGTGGCTTATTATGAAATGAGTCGTGTGTATCGCAGCTCATGAAGCTGTGAATATAAAGTGAACCCATCTTTTACCCTCCGCGGACAGCGTGGCAGTCCATGGGAAAATCTCGCTTCTATGAAACTGAGTTCTTCCACGCTGGAGTTTACGCACACATGTCATAGAGCCCCTCAGAACCATCGGCACGAAAACTAGTCCTCCATTTCTTCAATCGCAGTATCACTGATACGGAGAATATTTGTGGAGCAGGTCGACTGCACACCAGTCGCTCATTGAAGTGGGTAGCCACTTATCAACATGTCACCGCAAAAAGTAGGAATTTGCTGCATCTGGCTCGCCAAACCGAAGGGTTAATGGATATTGGACAACAGGTCGCTGGCGTCGGACTCGAATGCGGCTCGTCTTGCATCAGCAGCCTCTAGCCAGAGTTTGTCCAGAAGCAGTCGCTCAACACGAACCCAATGCATATGGTAGCGGACGCAGTTGAGGTGGTCATTCAATGCCATGGATGTCCTTCGACTGCCAAGCGAGTCGTCGGAAGGGCACGAAAGGAGGTACGTTTGAGCTAGTGCCACGTCAGGCGTCGACTCGGAGTTGTCAACCTCTTGAGAAAGCGGCCGCACCACAGTCCACAGCTTCTGGGTGAGTGGCAACCCATCGTCGTCGTGCTTAAAGTTGTCATCCACGTCCACTGCCACAGCCCACACAATTGCTTCGCAATCGGATTGGAAGAAGCGCCGGCCGAGTACCTTGCAATGAAGCACAGCCTTGCCTCTGGCTGGTAGAGCGAAACCGAACGCGACTTCTCGCTCGATACGCGAGTCTGATATCTCCACGTCCTAGAGAAAATATCGGTTAGAGTAGTTCTGGCCAAGTTCGTCTGGATATTGGGTATTCGGTCGTACCCTATTGAATAGAGGTTCGCCTGGAACATTTTGCAAGGCCATGTGGTGCCAAATTGCATCACTCGTTCTCTCGAAATGGAACGGCACAATTCTCGAGCCGAACAATTCGATGACTTTACCTGTCTGCGGATCCTCTCGGGGCTGTCGGCGCCAAGGCCAGAGACTGAAACTTTGGGGAGTTGAAAATCGAGTGGAAATTGGTTCCCATCTGGTTGACGTGAACCCTCAATTCTCGACCGAGTTGCACGAGACGCGTTCGGCTTTGTGTCGATTGGCCAGCGAACGGAACCTGCAAAGACTAGTTGCACTCGTCACCAATCCACCCCGTAGCAACCAACCACAACGAGACCAGCCATTTCTCCACACCTTTTGCCAGCATTTGCTCCGGAACAGCTTCTCCATTCTCTTCACAGTGCGTGCCTGCTCGTCCAGCAGTTCACGCAGCGCCGCGTTCTCGCGCTCGGCCTCCTTCCGCTGCTCTCGCTGTCGGTTCGCCATGGCCTCCCAGACCGACACGATGGCTCACTGGGAGACACCACTCGACGTGGCTTTGCTGGAAGCGGACTGTCGCTGCGACTCGGCGAGCGCGCGCTCGAGCTCGACCGCATGGAGGCGCAGCGAGAAGAGCTGGTCGCGCGCTCACTGTCAAAGGCGTCGACAAAGGCCAGTGCCGCGCGCAGAGCCTCGTCGTCTGGCGCTGGCGAGAAGCCGCGCGAGGGCCGAGAGGTCTTCTTGGGCATGTCCCTTTGAGGAGCGCAATAATGTCAGACAAAAAAAACGCTTTGGTGAATCTACTGATACACGTTAGCTTTAGGAAACCGTTTTGAACCATATAAAGCAGAATGATGGTGGGAACTTCGGGATTTGGTGGACACACAGACATGATTACGACCGACTAAATGACGAAACCTAATCATGACCGGTTGCGCGAGACTTCGACGAGGCGGTTCTCGAGCAGCTGCTGGCGCGCGTTGATCTTGATGTCCGCCATGCTCAGCATGAAGTTGGTGAGCGTGCCGACTTTGCGTTTCTGGTCCGGCACGTCTTCAAACGCCTCTGGGATCGCGTAGCCGTACGATCGAACTCTCGCGCCAGCCGTGCTGTTTCGACGCGCGTCGTTGTCATCAGCTGACGACGGCGACGGCAGGTTGGGTGCAAGAGGCTCGATGACCGCCCAGCCCTTGTGCCGCATGTAGATACCGTCCATGTTTGTCTCGGAGATCTCGGTCGGGTCCAATACCGCGATCCAGACGATCACGACGCGACCGGCCTCGACGTACCGTCGCGACACGATCTTCATGCTGAAATCCCCGGATGCACGCGCGACTTGAATGGCCACGCCGAACTGAAGCTTGAAGATATCATCACTGAACTCCGCGTCGTGGTAGTGGAAAGTTTCGTTCTCATCCGGTTCGGCGAGCATTCTCCAGTAATACTCGGCTGTGAGATCGTAATCGAATGGGAAGATGTGTGCTTCGGTGATTTCCATCATCATGCCGTGGTCGGGGTCTGTGCGCACCTGGATATCTCGGAAGTTTGGAGTGCTGCGGTCGAAGCAAATTTGGCTGAACTGCGCAGAGAGTTGGCTATACAACGTAGGCAGCTCAGCGAGCAGTTCTTCAAACACCATTGAGGTATTCCACTCGGTAGTCAGGCTCGCGCAACGCGGACGTTTGGCGTTGAGGCGAACCTCCAGCTCATCTGCGTTGTTGCGCTTCTTGAGTAACCGCTCGAGGCTTTTACCTACCTGAATTTGATCCTCCAGCATTCGTCGCAATTTGTTGTTCTCTGCCTCGGCGCGCTGGCGTTGCGCGTACTGTCGTGCCGCGAGGTCTTCCCACACAGCGGTGAGCACAGGATCGTCCGCTGCCACGATCTCGCCTGTCAACTTGCACTGTTCGTGCTGCTGCTGATCTTCTGCGCGCTTGCGCAACGTCGTGAGGCGGTCCTCGAGCTCTCCGACCATGCTCCTCAGATACGACAGTTCCTCTCGGCGGCGGTTGCGGCTGCGGTTGACGACGCCTTTGGTTTTGCCTTCTTTTGACTGTGTGGACGCGGCCTCGGACGCCGTCGACGGCGATGCTGGCGGCGATGCCGAGGACGTAACCGACACGGGTGGCGAGAGCGGCTGCTTGGGCTTGGACGGCTCCACCACGCGCTGCGCCACCAGGTACGGCACGTAGGCCTCGGCGGGGATGACGCCGGCCATTCGGTGCGCCGCCACGGACTCATCCTTGACGACGGGCATGTCGCTGGCGTCGAGCTCGAGGTCGTCGAGGAAGACGAGCGCCTCGAAGAGCGCGTCGTGCTCGAGCGCATCGGCCTGCGGTGGCGGCGGCACTTCGAGCGTCACGAGCCCGTGGCTCAGGCCCAGCTCGGTCTCCCAGTCGTTCATCATGTATCTCGCGGGTCTTCTCTTTTGTGGGCGAGCGTCGTAGAGGCCGTCCGTGGCTGACGTCGGCTTGTCTCGCGGAATTGGGTGCTGCTCGTGATTGCTCTACGATGAGTAGGGCAAACAGAAGCGTCATCAGCCAGCTGGAACCTGCACTAGACGAGTTTTTACCTCTCTTGGTAGGCGATTTATCATTGTATAGAGGGAAAATATGGGACAGTGGAGGGGTGAGTCAAGCCGCCACGCGAAAGAGTGATGGTGGACCTCCTCGCTGGTTTCTTTGACAAGACCACGTTGAAGAGCGACTGGATGAGACAAGGGTCCTTCCGAATACTGTACACGTCGAGGCGAGGGCTCTAAAGAAGAGAAAAGTCTTGACATTTTATGAGGCTGCTATCACGTGCCAGTCGATTGCGAGCAGCTGGAAAGGAACTGGCTGAGCGACAGACTAAGAGGTGTAGTCGTATTGTCCTGTGGAAGGACACCCTTGTGTTTGTCTCAACGGATTCCAACTTCAAGCACGCAAAATAGCGTGAGCCTCAATGGAGGAGATCGTGTGGGCATTTCTTGGCTCGTATGCGTCGCTGGCTCTTTCGAAGGAGAGAATTGCTTCGACCATTCGTCATCACCACGCTCAAGGTCAGCTCAACGCAGTACGGGTACTGTACGTCCGTTCCGAGCAGAGACAGAGATAAGCGGCGCTGATACTTGGTTCAGTCGACGGTCGCTGCGATGATTCAGTGTCGTGCTTGAAATTGCGACATGGCCTGCGACTGCATGTATGGATTACTCGTGTGAATTGAGAGTGAACGAACGAGCCTATCCCGCCGTGGATGTCTTATTCTTGGGAATCCGTACGCACGTCGCTGATCGGAAAGGGCCAAGCAATGCGTGTCGTATGCACACCATTCAGTGGCTCACCTCAACCAAGCGGCGGTCGACAAGCTGATTCTCGAGCAGGCGGCCCCTTCGCTCCAGCTCGACCGCCAATGAGGCTGCCACGAACTCCGCCGTGGCAGGTGCTCCACGCTACACTCGTCAACGACTAGAGCCACGGCGGTGCTAGTCGACATCTCTGTCATCGGAGTCTCGAGTCTGAGAGGTTCGGCCAGGACCCACGCCTGCTGGCTAATGGAAGTACCGTCCATCGCAACATCAAACGCCTCGGTTGGATCGATCTTCGAGGCCACAACGAACACAGACCGGTCGAACGTGGTGACCCGTCTAGTCGTTGCTACAGAGCACGCGACCCACGTGGGTGATAATTCTGCATTGACCTTGAGAAGGATATTCATCGTGTCGTCGCCTACATAACTTACTCTCTCTAAACGGGACATTAGATGACCACAAAGTATAGCAAGTTGCGCCATACCGTAAACGTGTGGTTTCCGTCGTTGGCCACGATCTCGGGCACTGAGGTCCAGAACTCACACACCGCCGTGTCGAATGCGAACGGAAAAAGTTGGACGTGGTCGAGTGATATAGAACAGTGTCGGAGGAACGTGGATCCTTTGTGAACACACGGATCCCAACACGCCCAACACCTGTGGTCCTGCTGTCGATTGGCCATTTCCCTCCAGAGATCTTGGAGAGCCGCATCATCAGGAAAGTGCACGCAAGTCTGTCCGTCTGCCGACTGTTGCTGGACAATGGCGAGTTCAGCCTCGAGCGACGCAGCAAACTTTCGGAGTAGTCTGAGCTCTTGGCGGTAGCCACCGGACGGAGTGGCCGGCTTGACGAGTAACGCGTGCGGCGACGAGGGCATTGTGCGAACGTCTTCCGATCGCACGAGCGCGTCATGTAGCTGCACACAGTCGGTGATGGAGCTCATATTGCCAGACAACAGGGAACTGGAGCCAAGGTTCTTGATAGATACGAAATCAGATTGGGTTTCTAAATGGGTCCATCTCACCATGACAGGATCCGACCACAGACTATGCACAAGTATGAGATGATCACACTGTGGTCCACAGTGTGATCATCTCGTACTTGTGCTGTACATCCACAGGTTGGTGAGTGCGTTGCATGACTAAAGGTGAAAACACACGACCGCACCGTGAGATATGGTTGGTTCTGATCAGCGAAAATCTCACACAATGAGATATCGTTCTCGTACTTTCGAACTCCAAAAAGGTTCGCGCGTTTCAACTGGACGCCATTGTGCCGGCGCAAACCATCGAATCGCTCGGTCAACATAAAGAAAATGAGTTGCTTAGAGGTGTTTGCGATCGTTCTGCCTCTGAATCCCCCGTCGTTTCTACATTGTAGGAGACCTCTTCCGTCAGTCAGCAACGCTTCGTAAGAAAGATGGGGGTGTACCTCATCGCGTATAAGCCCTCTGCGCACGATCAACCTTTCAGTCTGCAGACTTCATAATCGCATATCTAAAATCTTTTTCTTTCGAATTCGGAGGCTTGTCGCTTTTGTCGCTACTGCCTAGCCGTCGCAAATTAGAATTCTCCTAGTAAGTTAGGACATTCTTTCGTGCCGCACGCTGAGCAATCTGCAGCGTGATAAAAACGGTAGTGCGACAGTGAAACCCTCTCGAGATAACAAGTCCTCTGGATGGAATGGATGGTTATGCCAGCAACGTGTGTTGGTACCATTTTCAGTAGGTCTTCTTGGTTTAGCGCGAGCGCTGAATCAAGACATCGCGGTTGGTCGTTTTGGTGGAACTGGTTCTGCGGGTCCGTCCGTACGAGTCATGGGCCTAGCTCTCTACTCATCACACCATCACCTGTCGGTGTAGGAGTCGATTCTCTAATGTTGCGCGCCTTGCATCCATCTCCACGCCGATCGCGTTCTTGAGGAAATCTGCCACAGTGCTCAGTTGGCAGCGGGTGTTGTCTGCTGGGTTGTCCGTCTCGAGTGATGCAGTTGTGTACGCCGAAACCCTCGTCACTGGACTCAACGAATCGATGAATATTGGCTCGACGATAATCCAGATCTTGTGGCTGATGTAAATTCCGCCCATGGCAATGTTCACGGTCTCTGTGGGATCAATGCGAGAGTTTACAACGATTACAGCTTGATCCGACTCGACGACGCGGCGGCTGGCAGTGACGACATCGCATTCGACGCGTGCTCGCGTTGCCTCTGCCTTGACCTTGAGATGGATATGCATCGTATCGTCGTCTACAAGCTCGTGCTGCACAAGAGCAGATTAACAGGAGTAGTCATATTCAACCAGTACAGAGATCCTACCGAGAAACATATTTGATCCTGGTCGGCGAGAATTTCCGGCAGTGAATTCCAGATCTCGTGGACCGAGCTTTCGAAAGCAAATGGCAGTACTTGGCTCTCCGCTGTGTCGACTGCAACACTGTCGGAAACTTGATCCATTACCCATATCTTCCTCTTCTGGCAACTCGAGGAGATGTCGCGGATCTTGTCCAAGGCAGCCTGCGTATTTGTATACTGTCTTTCAAGCTGCTGAGTTAGTGCCACAAGGGCGTATGGCTGTGGGGGACGCCCAGTTTGCTGAACTCCTCGTGGTGTTAAAAGACGCGACATCTGAGCATCCCGCCAACGCGTTTCGGTAAGACGTCCAGGGAAGCAACGAGCCCAAACATACCTCATCCAAATTCAGACCACTGCGCCAAAGTAGCCGCTCAATCTGCCGGCTTAGCTTGGTCATATGCCCCACTATCTCTCGCAGTTCCAGGTTTTCAGTCTCAGACCGCTGACGCATCTGGCGTTGACGGCTTGCCATCACCACCCAAAACTCTCGGAACTGACTGTCTCGACTGCCACCCTTCAGCTCTCGCCGACGTTCGTCAGCGCGCTGTCGCGAATCCTCCAGCTCCCGCTGAAGTTTCTCAACGAGTTCGCGTAGCAGCTTTAGCTCGTGGCGCCGCCGCTGGCCGCCCGACAGCGGACGTAGGTGAGACCGTAGAGCTCGTGGAGGCACGTCGTCCATTTCAACAGACTCCATTGTTTTGGGACAAGAGATACGAAGACTCAGCCGGATAGAACGTTAAAGTCACATTGAAGGCTTCCGAATATATGGCTAAGAAAACAGCAATCGATGCTCTAGCTTCTCGTGGCGAGCACCAAAATCCTCCGAGAGCCCACGGTACAGAAACTCCATAAACGCCGTGCCCCTCTCACCCGTATCAGAATGGCACGCAGCGTCGTCCAGAGTCGCGGTCGAGTAGGTCTTCAGGGAAGTCGTCGGCCTGCTCGCTCGGGTGTCTGGAGTCGCGACGACCCAGTACGAGTGTCGAGACGATACGCCGGCGTCCATCGACTTGTTGGCGACGTGGATCGGATAGGCGACTCCCGAGGCGATGACGATCGTGCGGTGGCTTTCGACGAAGCGTCGGCACACGACGTAAATGTCGAGCTCGCCGCTCACGCCACCAACGCATGCGCCCAAGCGGATCCGCATCTGCTGCGTGTCCTTCGACTTCTCTTCATACTGCAACAGCACTCGATGAGACCGGCATCCTACGATCATTTATCGATCGCTTCAACTTACCTGAATGTTGTGGAAGCGGTGCTTGGGGATCTCCGGTTGAGCGCCCCACAAGGCACTGGCAGTCGTGGAGTAGCCAAAGGGCAGCAGAGCACATCCGTTCGCTTGGATGTGCGTGCCTCGCTTCAACAACTTGACGCCGTGGTGGCTTCTTGTTCCGCACGGAATGTGGTGGTGCTGACCAACTACTTGATTGGTTTGTGCAAAGGCCGTCTCGGCACTCGCGAAGAGTTCCGCATAAATCTCGCCGTCGTCTGGGCGGCCGCGCCCCTGACTGCTCGCCAGAAGGCCCCACGAAACGTCCTGCGTATCCCAAGCCCAGGTCAGCAACAACTCTTTCGCCTTTGGTAGACAGTCAACCTCACGAACCTGAACAGGGTGGCGCTGTGCTAGCATCAACGCGTCTAGTCACTTGCGCAATGTTTGCTGTGCCTTCAGTTGCCGCCGCAACATGGCGTTCTCTGTTTGCGCCCGTTCGCGTTGCTCTGCCTGCCGCACGGCAATGTGTCGCCATGCCCTCCGTAATGCAGAAGACCGCGCACAAGTCGTCGCCTGATTGCGTGTATCTTCAACTGACTCAGTCTCTCCTCCAGATCTCGCATCAGCTCTCGCAGTTGCAGCAACTCATCTCGCCGCTTGGTGCCGCGACGTCGCTTGAATGGAGGAGTCGAGCACACCGGCGTAAAGGCGTTTTTGCTAGGTAGACGCTTATTCTGCTGTGGGCAGCACGGCTCTGGAGAGAGAGGATCGCAAAAGCTCTCGCTCGCCTCAAAGAGCGGACCCCAAAGCTCATAACGTGTCATCCAGAAAGCTGTCGTGGAGTAGCGTGGACTCTCCGAAGGCGAGCGGCTCGAGCATCTCGACACTGTGGTCCATCTCTTAATCGTGATCCTGATTTTCTTGATCTGATTGAGATGAGGGCTCGTCAGAAGCTGCGCGTTGTCGACGCTCGTTCTTTTTACACAATCAACCCCACATGGCTGCCTGATCTGGGTGGTGCCCTCTGCTGGTTGTCCAGATGGCTCTCGTGTCTCTCTGCCAAAAGCCATGGCAGCGGAATGTGTGGGCTCTGTCCCACCGACGCGATTCCAAATGTTCGGGCGTCGCAGGGCTCTTCTTGCTCGCACAGAATATCTCCTCTCTCACCACTGCAAGGCTTGGATCCCACATTGTATCCATTTAGAAACGTTCGAAATAGGTTCATACATCTCTGCCCAAAGTACTGTTCCACTGGATCCCAATCAGACTACTGCCACTGAAGCACAAAGAACTCACGTGGCACAATAATGGCCACGTCCTCCGCAGCGAACTCACCAGCAGCGCCTCTGTGGCGCACTTGCGAAGGCGGTCTCGACGCAAGCGCGTCGTTCGCTCGTGATGTGACGGCGAGCTCGCCCAGTCACTGAAAGACCAGTACACAGATATTGTTCGCGTGCTTGCGAGAAGCAGGCTACCGCCGACGCACAATCCATGGAAGTCGTTCTACAAAGCTCGACTTGTGGACAAGTCGTCGTTGGAGTCAGTCGAACATGTGATTCACCCGTTCTCACTGCAAGAGACTCTGTCTGAAGTGTGGCGAACGCTTGCTGGCGTGCACGATGCAAAGCCTGGTATTAGCTATCAGGTATTAGTCGCAAGAGAGCTACTCGAAGCTGCAAAAACGGCAAGCTGACGTCTGTTTTGTGTCGATCAGGCTGTGGAAATTAACGACAGTATCTTCCAGCTCGAGCTTTCCATTGACGCACAAATTAGTAGAAGACGAGGCGAGTTTCAGCTCAGGACTGTTGCACAATGCATAGGCAAATCGTTGTGTGATTCTCTGGACCGGTCACGCTGCTCCTGGTGATGTAGCTAGCTGCGATCTCAGTGGTGTGTCCATTCAACAACGCGGGTGGTCTATTCTCGAACCGCTTTCCGTTGATCTCTCCCAAACGACCCACACACCGGCAGCCACTCGAGTGACCACGTTCATCGAGGATACTCCAGTCATCCAAGACGGAGTGGCAAAGAAAGGTGCTAAGCTAAGCGCTCTCCTACAATTCCTACTCGAGGTGTATGCTGTGGAAGGAACATCGCGAAGACAGCGCACCGAGGACAGGCTGTTCGATCGCAAAATGTTGTTGGGGAACACCTCCGTCCTCCAAAGCAGCATCGCGTAATCGTTCATTGTGCTCAAAGTGGAAGTTCTCTTCTCGGATTCGTGTCGTTTCCGTTCGGATTGAACCTCCAGGTGAACAATGACAATCAGTGAGATATCGGTCATTAGTTTTTCTTAAAACTCAAGAGAAGACCGTCTATTCTACACTAATCAGATCAATAGGAGCCACTCTCTCTTGGCCTCTTGGCTCGCCACCGATCTATGCACGACTTCGACTTCAGAATCCAACAAATTGCGGAACCCACTCGAGAAGTTGAGCTGGCGGCGCTGTAAATGGCATTGCGGGACTAATTGGGACGGACAAGATTGCATCTTTGCTCGCGGTTGCGCTCGTCACCACTCACTGTCAGCTGTACAACGTTGCAGCACGGCGCTGTCGAGCACGGCCAACTCGTCCAAGTTTAGGAAGTAAATCGGTGGCACTTTCGCGACCTCGTTAAATTGAAGTGAAGCCTACGGACAAACTTAGTTCATTTACGGACCAGCCTC
>JAADVR010000939.1:0-12240 GCA_023335855.1 Pythium scleroteichum
CTCGGCCATGGGCATAGCCTCCTACCTCAAGCAGATCCCGAACGGCGACTCGTTCTCGAAAGAGCTCGGCCACAAGGGAGACAGCGGATACACCGACTTCGGCACGGCTTTCTCGGGAGCCGGCGCCAAGTGGTCGGCCGATTTCTGCAAGCAGACCTTCCCGGGCTCGACGATGACCAACGGCGCCGCCTTTGGTGACCCGTGCTGCACGTGGACGGCCGGCGGCAAGCCGGACTTCACGGTGACGGCGTTCACGGACAAGCCTACGCAGGAGACCAAGTGTGCGTCGGCTGCGGCTCCGTCGGAGGCTCCTGCGGCATCGTCGGCTGCGCCTACGCCAGCTGCCCCGTCGGACGCCCCGGCATCCACGTCGACCCCTGCCCCTGCTGCTGGTGGTGACACGCCGCCCGCGGCTCCTTCCACGACGCCTGCGCCGGCCGACAAGCCGTCGGGCAAGAAGCCCAACCTCCGCCCTGCCAAGTGCGGCGTCAAGAAGGACAAGAAGGAGCACAAGAAGGGCAAGAAGGACTCCAAGAAGGAGAGCAAGAGCCTTGATGACGACGACGACGACAACGAGAACGACGACGACAAGGACAGCGATGACGACGACAACTAAGGGGTCTTCGAGCCCAAGGTCTCGACAGCACAAGATCTCGTGTGGATGTTCTAATCTAGCTGGCGTATCATAATGAAGTACACACCACAAAACACACACACACCCATACATCATTGTTCGATGCATGCGCCTGGGAGGGTCATCTATGCTCGAAGCTCTCGAAAAACTTGTCAAAACATCCCGGAGGTCCACGAAGACGTCTCTTGAGTACTCATCGGTAAAATACTGTTAGATTACGATATATTTGTATTTCTTGAATTTCAATATTTAATTGAAAATATTACTGTTGTTGGTACAGTATCAGATGATATTAAAATAATAGTATTACATACTACTCTTCCCAACTTCGTGAATGGCGTCGACCTAGAGCGGATAGGATTTTCGCAGTTCCGTGAGACCAATTACCGGGAGATAATAGAGACACTAGTTTCAGCTAAGGGCAGTGATCTCAGGTGATGTGAGCTCAATGTCAGCAATTGGGCATCGGATTGGCATAGTTGTCGGGGCCGACCGAGGCTGTGACCTCAGTGAAGGCATTCAACATGGGAACGATAGACTGCCACTCAGAAGATACCATCAATGCGCCATTAGTGATGAGCTACAGAAGAGTCGGAGAGCCAGGCCAGATTTGCACTGGAAACTCAGTTATCTATTGATTGTGGACTGCAGGGGTAGTCTGCGATACAAGCCTTTTCATCGTGGGTGAGCACTTCATATCTAATAATGTTGTCAAATATCTATTGCAAAGAATCAAAGATGAAACACGTTTTGCTCCAGCGCTTCACTTTATAAATCTATAGTGTCCATTTTCTCATACGCACTACCTTAAGTATTGTTGTCAGGATACTACCAACCCAGACTTGACCGCCTTCAGGAGGAGCTCCTTGGTTCCAGATGGGCGCTACGTCAGCGACGAAAGGCCATTCAGCTAATCTCGATGGGATCCAACAGGCGGCATTCATCGTGGCTCTCCCATCCTAATCGATGCGTCTGCATCCCGACACAAAAGGTATCCTGGCGTGTCTCCATTTCGGGGGTGCCGCGGCAAAGAGACCTCATAATCTAATCCGCCTCGAGACAACAAGTCCCAGATATCCAGCGATGAAGACCGCCACTGTCTTTGCAGCCTCGGCTTTCCTCGTCGTCGTCTCCATCGACTCGGCCATGGGAATGGCTTCGTACCTCAAGCAGATCCCAAACGGCGACAGCTTTGCCAAGGCTCTCGGCCACAAGGGAGACAGCGGATACACCGACTTCGGCAATGCGTTCTCCAAGGCTGGCGCCAAGTGGTCGGCGGATTTCTGTAAGCAAACCTTCCCAGGCACGTCAATGACCAACGGCGCTGCGTTCGGCGATCCGTGCTGCACGTGGACGGCCGGCGGCAAGGCAGACTTCACGGTGACGGCATTCAGGGACAAGCCTACGCGAGAGACCAAGTGTGCGTCGGCTGCGGCTCCGTCGGAGGCTCCAGCTCCGGTTCCGGCACCGGCACCTGCCAGCAACGACAAGCCGTCTCAAGATGACACGCCTGCCACAGCGCCTGCTTCTACTGGTGAAAAGCCGTCGCAAAGTGTCGATGAGGCACCAGCGGCGACGCCTGCTCCGCCGACGGGAGCTTCAACGCCGACCGTCCGCCCAGCCAAGTGTGGTGTAAAGCAAGAGACTCGATCAAATGAAGCAGATGACGACGAAAACGACTCGGCTGAGGACGACGACGGGATCATCGGAGGTGAAGAGTTTGAGTAGGACATAACGATGGGGGTCGGTGCTTCTCCCAAGGCTCTGGGAGAAGCGCTCGAGTTTATGTGTTCCGTGTCTATGCTTGATAGAGGTTTCTGATAAGCATCAGTGTTGTGGATCGAAAAACATGTCACGCCACCAGGCGTTTGCGTTCAAAGATATGATGCATTATATTTTTCATACCGTCCTCGCAGCACTCCACTTAACACTTCTTCTTGTCCTTCTCGGTCTGGGCAATGCGATGTTGAATCTGGTTGAGGATCTGGAGTGACCTTCGTGACGCTCCTGCAGAAGGTGGCGTCTTCTTGGGCATGGAAGGGCGCTTATTTGGCGTCGTGGTGACGGCGGAGGTCGCCGGATTCGTCGGTGGCATAGCTGGGTTGGCCGGTCTCAGGTGGGGCTTTGTGGGCTGCTGGTTGCCTTGGCCCGGATGGACCGATCGGGCCTTGAGCCAGTTAACCGTCTTCATTGTCGTTGTAGTGCCAGTCTGCTGAGAGGTCGGAGGTCCATCCGTGAAGCTCTTGCTCTGTAACAGTTGCACACCAGGGACGTTGGGGTTAGACGCGGCTGGGGCTGTTGTAGGAATTCCTCGAGAGTTCGCCGTCGCAGGTGTCTCGTATTTGTTCTTTGATCCGCTTGACGGAGCCTTGTTGCGGCCGGCATCCATTATCGGTGACAAGAACGACGCAGACTCTAAGGAGGTTGAGGCAGAAGATGGCTTCAGGGGGAAGAAGCCATTCTCCGATGTCTCAAAGTACTCCAGATCATCCAAGTGCTCGACGATCTCGCGGAAGGTGGGTCGCACACCCCATTCGGCACAACGCATAAATAGTCGGTAGTAGGGGCCAAGCTTTTCTTTGGCCTGCTCAGGGATTCGCTCGACGACAACGTCTTGCAAGTGCTTGTGTAGGCTACGAGTCTCGGTGCAGTTTGTTGGCACGATCTCACCCACCAACAATCGGTACAAGATTTCGCGGGCAAATGACCCGACGTCGCAGTTCTTGTAAAAACTGAAGCCGTCTCCGAAAATCGTTGGCTCCGACGACGGCGTTTTGATGCGACCGAAATCTGAGAGCTTGACGACGGGTTCCCACTTTTGCTCGTAACCCTTAGGTGGCAGTCGCAGCAGAATGTTACGGCATGCGAGGTCACCGTGGGCGACATTCACTCGGTCATGGAGTTCCATCATAGGCAGGCAAATCTGCCTGAGAATCGACCTGGTCGCATCGAGAGACAACGTGTAACAGCGACGCTTGCTGGACGATCCCGAACCTCTCGATTGGCGACCATAGCGGCGAAGGTAGTCACTCAACTTGCAGTCCATGACTTCCAAAGCTATACACGTATGCTCGATGCCGTCACAAAGACCGAGGCACTGCACGAACCCTTGCACATGGCGCACCCTGCGGAGGTAGTGGAGCTCGATGGCGCTGCGACGCTTGGCCTCTTCCTCGGGAAATCCGTCGTGTGGCTTGGCATGCTTCAGAGCTACCTTCTGGCCACGCACCATCGCTGCAGAGACTTTGCCGTCCGTTCCTTCGCCGTACACACCGCCTGTAAACTCGACATCCGTCTCGCAGTTGAAGAGACCCACGTCTTCGATGGTGGACGTACTAGTAAACGAGATGGACGACTCGACCTCTCCTCCAAAGCCGATTGTGTGCTGTGGAGTCGCTGGCTCCTCCCTTATTGTCGACTCAGCATCTAGCTCCTCCGCCGAAGCCTCCAAAAACTGCGACATGGCAACGTCATTTTGGCTCTCCGCTTCCTGGGCTGCCACATCCTGCGGCTGCGTCTCTTCCTGTGCTGTTTCCATCTTTACGTCGGGCTCGTCGGTCGCCGTGAAGTCTAGTTCCTTCTTGCAGCTTACGGACGTCGGGTTCGCGTTGGCCGTTCGCGACGGCGCGCGGTCTTCCCCATCGTCGCTGTGCAGTTCCAGCGTCACGTTACTGAGTTGCGAGTCGGGCGTGTCACTGCGCGCCAACGTTTCTGCGGCCGCCGCAGTGGTCACGAGCGTTGGCGACGGGACCACAGGGGCCTCACGGGCGTTGGAGACGGACGCTGTCGTGGGCGACGCCGCGCGAGGCTTGCTCGGTGTCGTCTGTGCGGGTTGCTGCGGGGATGGTCTCTGCGTCGGGGACTTGCGTGCGAGGTTCGGCGGCAGCTCGGGCTTCTCGGGCGTGCGCGTGGGGATGCCTTCAAGTCGCAGCTGCAGCTTCTCAGTGGCCTTGAGGTTGCGTTGGCGCTTCTGGCGCTCGGCTTCCTCGTTGATCGGGCGCTCAGCGCGCTCGGGCGAGAACGAGATCATGCGCTTGCGCGACGAGCCGTTGGACGAGCTGCTCTGGGCGATGCCGCGCGCCGCCATCGCGCGCCGCGACATGACGGCGCTCACGGTCGCCGTCTTGGACTCAGTGGCCTCGGATGCCGCGCGCAGCACCGCCTTCTCGGGAGTGGGCACGGCCACATGGGGCGCTGCAGCGCGGCGCACGGCGGGCGGCGACCGCGCCTCGCGCTTGGTCGGCGTGCGCTCGATCGCGAGGCTCTCGCCGAAGGACGCGCCGACCTTGACGGGCGTCGACTGGAGGCGCGTCATGGCCTCCATGGCCTCGCGCGTGCGTCGCAGCCGCTCGCGGCGCTCGTTGATCTCGAGCTTGGCCTGCGCGCGCGTGCGCCGGCGCCCAAAGGAGGCAGCCCCCGGCTTCGCGCCATTCTCGTCGCGGGCGTCCTCGGAGACGCTGCGGAACATTCTGCCAACGTTGGTTCCTTTCGCGCTGGTCGGATGCGCGGGGGAAGTTGCCGCTGACGACTTGGACTCTCCGTGAGAGGGGATGGCGCCAAGTTCGGTTCAAAGGGAATTGCGCGCGCAGCCAGTTTCACTAGATTTCGAGAACCAACGACTGAGTTCTTCATGTTTGTATGGATTATTTGCTAAATTTACGAATTCGGTAGGTATGGATGCCGCCACACCATTACGCGGCAAAACTCGGGAGCGTCCTGAATTTACGTTTAGATCCTTAAAATAGGATATTTCAAGCGTTTTAGTGTGTCGTTATGTGGTGCATGTCGATATTCATTGGCGTGTGCGACTGGAATTGAACATGGCGGACGCCGCAACCACGCTATCGTTCAGCGCCGACGTCTACCGGAAGCTCTTCCCACGCGAATACCTCGCCACCTGCGTTGAAAATGGCGTGCGGCCTGACTCGCGCAAGTTCGACGCCACGCGGCCCGTCCACATCCAGACCAACGTCGTCCAGACTGCAGCGAGCTCTAGTCTTGTGCGCGTCGGCAGCACGTCGGTGATTGCAGCTGTCAAGCTGGCCGTGGGTACGCCCGCCGTGGCCACACCGGATCAAGGAGAGATTGCAGTGCAGGTCCATCTGACGCCGCTCTGCTCGACGCGATTCAACCTTGGGCGCCCGTCGGAAGAGGCCCAGAGCCTGGGTAGCCAGCTCATGCGTATCGTCACTGGGTACGGATCCATAGAGCTGTATTCGTAGGCGATTATAGGCTCACCAAGTGTGTGTGCAATTCAGTTCGCGCGTGGTGGAGATGTCCGATCTGTCAATTGAGCGTGGCAAGTCGGCGTGGAAGCTGATGGTGGACGTGTACTGCATTGACCATGACGGCAACGTCCACGACGCGTCACTGATCGCCGTGATGGCCGCACTCAAGTCCTTGCGACTGCCGGCTGTCATCGTCAATGACTCGGACCACGTCGTGACTATCCAGCCAGGTACTGTTGGGTGCTTACTGACGCATCCTGGCTATCGCATTTCCACTAATCTGCTGCGATTGCAGATGGAGAATCGACGCCACTGAAACTGCAGGACGGCGTCTACGGCACAACGTTCGCCGTCCTCAACGACCGCGTCGTCGTCGACCCGACCAGCGAAGAGGAGACGCTCTCCAGCAGCATCTTCAGCATCACCTACAACACCGATCTCCAGGTGAGACCGTATTCTCGTGACCCTAAAAAATCCTGTTTACGCTGATGTGGACACGTGCTCTCGCCCAGCTCGCCGGTGTCCACAAGCCTGGTGGCGAGCTCCTCGCGCCACAGACGCTCCACTCGTGTATGGCCGTCGCCAAGGACCGCGCGACGCAGCTCGCAGCCATGGTCGACGCCGCGACTTGCAAATAACGAAAAACCCTCCTTTTTTCGCGTTGTAATCTCATTCGTACTTTACCGAGTCGCGGTCCACTGTAGCCCCTCGTCGCTCGCCAGGGAAAACCAAGATCCTCCAAGCAGAAAAAATCGAAACCTCGTCGGCGGCTCAGTTTGTACGCTGGCCTTCTGCCCGCCGCTCGCTGATTGCGCCTTTCATCGCGCCGGAGGGAGGGCCCCGATGGACGAGAGCACGCCGCTGTGGCGCGCCACGGCGATGGACGTGCCCGGCCGTCACACGCGCAAGTACCGCCGCCGGGCCCCATCGCGCGCGCGCGTCGCTGTCGGCGCGATCGTCGGCTGCGTCGTCGTCGGGTGTCTTGGGTTGACGTGGATCACGTCGTCAATGCCAGCAACAAGCTTCACCATCAGCGCCGCCAAGGCGAGCCACGGTAACGATGACAGCGTGACGTTCATGCCGGGATTCGGCGCGCCCCTGGAGACCCAGTACGCCGGACTCGTGCTCGTGAACGAACAAGCCGCAGGCAACCTCTTTTACTGGTTCTTCGAGGCGCGGCTCGCTGGTCCGGCCGACGCGACGACGCCACTCGTCGTTTGGCTCAACGGCGGCCCGGGCGCGTCATCAATGACAGGACTTTTCACGGAGATGGGCCCTTACCGCATCTTGAACGATGGGAAGATCATCCCGCACGAACATTCGTGGTCCAAGCTGGGACACATGCTCTTCTTCGACCAGCCCGTGGGCACGGGGTACAGCAATGTGCGCGACGACAACGGATACGTGACCTCGCAAGATGAACTGGCCGCGCAACTTTACAAAGGTCTCCAGGGCTTTTACGAGCGTCACCCCGAATACTCTTTGAATCCAGTCTTCGTATGCGGCGAATCGTACGCCGGCAAGTACGTCCCGTCCATCTCGCATTACATCCATACACGAAACGCAGCGTTTGCCACCGACCGTGAGCCGGGCGAGATTCGCATTAACCTCAAGGGCGTCGCCATCGGCAACGGGCTCATGTGGCCAGTTTTGCAGACGAGATCTGTGCCCGATTTTGCCATCGCGTTGGGTCTCATTGACTCGCAGCAGTACGAAAAGGCCAACGCCGATATTAGTGTTTGTGAAGAGTACCACCGCCAAGGACGCCACGTCGACGCGTTTGAGGTCTGCCGGACTGTCACCGACCAGGTAAGGCGAGCTGTCTCCGCTCGGCGTACAACGCGTGGAAATTGTGCTGATGTATGCCCCCCCATGTTTCCAGATTTACCTTAACGCAGGTAATCCGTTCGTTTACGATATCCGCAAGACCGGGAACCCGTTCGACGAGCTCACGGTAACTTTGACCAATTATTTTAACGACGACAACGTGCGTCGTGCACTCAACGTGCCCGTCGGCACGCCGTGGAAGTCTATTGACGGTGGATCGTACGGAATTTCCGCCGCCGCTCCAGCGCTTGTACGCCATCTGCAAGAAGACGAGATGCTCGATATCGCCATCGACACCTTCCGAGACTTGTTGGACAATTACAAGTTCCTCTTCTACGCTGGCAATATGGACGGCTCGGCTTGCAACAACCTCGGGGTAGGTCGGATGATTGACCGGCTCGCGTGGTCCGGAACGAGTGACTACCGCGTGGCGCAACGCCGACCGTGGAACGTCGATGGAAAAGTTGCAGGACTCGCCAAGAGTGCAGGCAACATGAGTTACGTTGTCGTGACGAACGCCGGTCATCTCGTCCCCACTGACCAGCCACAGGCAGCTCTCGACATGATGCATCGGTTTCTAGCAGACCAGCCATTCCAGTGAACCATTTTGGGAAGATCATGATGCGTGCCCGTCTTTTGTTTAACTGCCTGCCATCATCAAGCGTGGGAGGCGAGGATGAAAGTGTGGGCCTGTAGAAAGTAACGTCAACATCGCTCTTACCGATGAAACATCAGTTGTTCACCTTCAACCTTCCACAGCGTTCGTGTATTTTACCCCAGCATCGTTGGGTTTTGGATGGTTAGCCAAGACGGTGACATCGCGAGCTGTTTAAGTTGCGACAAGTTTGTTCTGGACGTACGGGTCAACTCATCGATGTTCGTCAGGTCGTTTTCGTGGAACGCAAAAGTTCCGACAGTTTGATGAGCCCGTCGCCCAGGACGATGTGGGCCTGAGGTATGAGGTCATTCTGGATGTGGCCTTCGCGAAATGACTCGTTCGTGACAGGGATACCGGGATTGAACTGGTACGTAAGCAGGTTATGTATGATGCCAAACAGGCCCGTACGTCTTGATTTTAGCGGTGACTGAGGTAATTGGGAGTCGAGGAATGAGGCAAGCGGATGTTGCAAGTAGGGGAAAGAAGATGTCAGCATGTGGAATTTGCGCCTAGGAAGGCCAACGCTGATGCGCGCTGATGGCCAAATTGGTAGGTCTTGTACGGGTCGCAGAACCTCCAACAGGGGGATTCTGGTGTTCCTAGGCAACAGCGCTATGCTAACGGAGTTGGAGACTTTCAGCAAGACATGTTTTCATTTACCGCGACAGCGTGACTGGAATGCAGCACTTGCTTGCTGGCCAGTCTACTTAGACGGCGACGTTCCATTCGCGAATGGAGTGGTTTGTCACAAGCTTGTTCTGGACGTACGGGTCGTTCTCGACGAACTTCTCGATCTCGCTCTTGTCGTTCGTGGAGAACACGAAGAGACCCGTATCCACAGGGTCCATGAGCGCGCCGCCCATGAGGATCTTGCCCTGGGCCTTGAGATCCAAGGCGTTCTGGAGGTGGACTGCGCGGAACGGCCCGCGCTTATCGAGGATGTCAGCCACGTACTCGTACTTGAGCAGGTAGATCTTCTTGTCGTCGGCGGTGGAGGACATGGCGCGCAGCGAGGGGGAGAACACGGTGGAAATGGAGGCGGAAAGGATGCGGGCGCGGCGGGCGAGCGAGACAAGCGCCATGAGAAGCGGGGGTTCGTCAGGCAATCTGACTTTGCGGCCATCACAAGTTCAAGGTGATCCACAGGTCCAGGAGGTTACAAACCTGTTAGTACCGCACGTCTCCAGAATGAAAGCCATTTTGGTTGGGGGCCAAAAGAAGCCTCGCACCATGGAGTCTATGATGGCGATCCCACGCCTGGCCTAGCGTGGGCTCCCCTCTGCAAGATCATGGCTCACAGCTCATGACTCATGAGCAGAACCTCCATGCTGCGAGGGGAGCATGGAGGTTCGTCAAGGGGGGGGGAAACGCATCCGTCCTATATTAAGGTCCTAAACTAGCATCGCACTAGTCAGAACCAGGCACAGGAAAGCACCATTGGCAAGGAGCAAAATGGCCGAGCTGAGGAGCGAGGCTCTGCGCCTCTATCGCGCGATCTACCGCGTACGTGAGCAAATGCTACGCCACCGAGAGAAGGTATTAATTGGAATGGTGGATGCGTAGGCGTCCGCGAAGATGCCATCGAGAGACCGACGCGACTACGTGCGGCGCCGACTGCGGTTCGAGTACGAGCAGCATCGCCACGAGGCTGACCCGGAGCGGATCCAGTGCGTGGCTATCGTGGCTATCGCGAACAAACGAATATTTTTTGCCACTTAATGGTCATGGTTGTCTTGTAGGTTTTTGTTGAGACTCGCAGACACTCAGGTAATAGCTGCAAACATGGAGAATAGTTGTTGGCATAATATGCTCATCACTTTTCTGCCAACAGCTTGATACGGTAGAAGTTCAGGCCCAGCACCTCACAAAGACGTTCTCGAACCCAGACTACCACAACGTGTAAATACAGAAGCATTGCAGATTGTCTACCCACGCAAAGTGTGGTTTGGCTAGTATATACTTAGATGCGCCTTCTAGATGAAACAATTAGGAGCTCGACGCCTGTAGCTGGCAAGGCACCGGAACAAAACTTCGTCGGCGAGGGAGATTGCTTGGACGGAGCCCATTTAGTAGTTGATCTCCTCGCTGTCGTTGTCATCGCCATCGTTCTCGTTGTCGTCATCGTCGTCATCGAGACTCTTGCTCTCCTTCTTGGCACCGCACTTCGACGGGCGGAGGTTCGGCGTCTTGCCCGACGGCTTGCCCGAAGGGGCCGGGGTGGGGGCGGCGGCTGGGGAGTCACTGGCAGGGGCCGGTGCCGGTGCCGGAGCGGGAGTGGACGCAGGTGCAGCCGACGTAGCAGCAGGAGCGTCGGACGGCGCGGCGGCCGAGTCACACTTCGTGGCGGTCGTCGGCTTGTCCGTGAAGGCGTTGACCGTCTTATCCGCTTTACCGCCGACCGTCCACGTGCAGCACGGGTCACCGAAGGCCTCGCCGTTGGTCATCGACGTGCCCGGGAAGGTCTGCTTACAGAAGTCGGCCGACCACTTAGCACCAGCCTTGGAGAAGGCCGTACCGAAGTCGGTGTAACCGCTGTCGCCCTTGTGGCCGAGGGCCTTGTCGAAAAGCTCTCCGTTCGGGAGCTGGTTGAGGTACGAAGCCACACCCATGGCCGAGTCGATGGAGACGACAGCAAGAACGGCCGAGGCAGCGAACACAGTGAAGGTCTTCATGGCAGAGGGTGAGTTGCTGTCGTTGGGAAGGGCGAATTGCCGAATGATCCAGAGGGAGGTTGCCTGGGCGAAGGGACATTGCTCAGGATGAAATACGGTCCGAAGGACTCGACGGGATGGATGTTGGAATGGGCTGCCACATCGCGCATCGCATGCTGAGTCGGAAGGCAGCTGTTTCGGTGCTCCAGGTTTGGCAAATCGACTGCAGGTGGCTGTTGGTGGGGATTCCGCTCGCCCAGATGTCGATCAGGTGGTCAAGTTTCTCGAGCCAGATGCTGCTCTGGATATCAATCCTCGAGCTGCGTTTTATGAACACAAACCAAATCACGGAATTATGGTGTTCGTTCGTTATTCTTGGATAGATTCAAGCGTTTGGATGTCAACTGGGCGAACTTTTCGTGTTTGGACAAGGCAATTCTGGTGGTTTTCGAGAAGTAGGGTTAGGTCGAAACGAAAGTAATTGACACTTGGATTTACAAATGTGATCGAAGTCTTTGATTTGCTTGTCTTCCTCGACCTTGGCACTCGCGGAAACTCGATTTTGAGGCATACTCGGCAAAACCCTAAAATTTGCATAACGAAGTTGGTACACGTACGTCCCAATTTGGTGATGATTGGTGCTTAGTCGCAAGTTATCCAATGCTGAGTATGGTAATCAAACTGGGCCGACATGTCAAGGTTTCGAGCTTCAGAGAGCAGGTAAAGACGATCTTTGTGGAATTGGATTGTGTATTGATTGTAACATAGAGGACTCGAGAAAAACTTTCCGGCATGGAAGGCGCACTGACTCCTTGCCAGAGGACACCACTGAAGCACGACTGAGGTAATCACCCAGGGAGAGCTTAGTTATCGTCGTCGTAGTTGATCTCATCGTCGTCAAGGCTCTTCGCCTCCTTCTTCACGCCGCACTTGGCTGGGCGGAGGTTCGGCTTGCTGGCAGGAGCCGGCGCCGGAGCTGGCTTGTCACCGCCGGCAGGGGCAGGGGCAGGAGCAGGAGCAGGAGTTGGGGCCGGGGCCGGGGCCGGGGCAGGAGCAGGAGCCGACGATGGAGCAGCAGCCGACGCGCACTTGGTCTCCTGGGTAGGCTTGTCCGTGAACGCCGTCACCGTGAAGTCCGCCTTGCCGCCAGACTTCCACGTGCAGCACGGGTCGCCAAAGGCGGCACCGTTGGTCATCGACGTGCCCGGGAACGTCTGCTTACAGAAGTCGGACGACCACTTA
>JAADVR010000940.1:0-12225 GCA_023335855.1 Pythium scleroteichum
CCCCCCCCCCCTCCCCCCACTACTCGTACTCGGTGGTACGTGGTGTGGATTGCATTGTTCCGGTCGATGTGGACGTGCCCGGATGCCGAGGCGCCGCTCTACGACTTGATCCAGCTCCAGAAAAAGATCAAGTCGAACAAGGGCTTGCTGCTCAAGGTCCGCCGGTGAGACATCCCTGGCCTTCTCTTCAAAGGTACTTGATTGCAAAGGCAGCTCTCATCCACGCTGTGCTCTGATCTGCTAGAGTAGACTTAGCGGTTATATGGCAGGCCATGAGGAGTAAATTAAAGTGCTCAATGAATGTACTGCCTTCACAGACACAAGTATCCTAGTACCCTCCAGTGAATACAGTGAAACGAGAACGGAGCAGTCTGGGGCCGGGCCATGGGACTGTGTGTTCACATGGCTCGCATCACGACGAGCCTTCTCCAGACGACTTCAACGCCTTGAAAGCAACGGAATGCGCTCGTTGCTGCGATGACGCTTCACTAGCACCGACGCCATAGCGATCGCAATAGCGATCCCACCTACTGCCAGGACATCGAGAAAGCTCGTCTCGCTTGAGCCTTCCAGTTTGGCCTGCGCTCTCGACTCTGCTGCCACATCCATTGGCGATGTTGCTGCTGTGTTTATTGTTGAGTGCAACGCCACTTCATCATCGTCATCAAGGCAGCGAGATGATGCGACCTTCTTGATCCACTTGGCGGCAGGGCGAGCGATGCAAGCGAGGTCTGTCGGCTTCGGTTCGTAAAAGTCCGGTGAGCTCGTTTGCTCCGTGAAGTTGACGTAGTAGAGACCGAACTGAGGGCCGTACGAGCCCCACTCGTAGTTGTCGAGAAACGACCACGCCGTGTAACCGATGATCGGCAGCTTCTCGTAGTGGATCGCTTGTACACTTGCTCAAGGAACGCCTGATAAAACTTGAGCTGGTCGTAATTCTCGATGTCTTCATTCCCACACCAGCCATTCTCCGTGAGCAAGATGTCGGCGGCTGGATTCTTGGAGCTGACCCACTTGATGAGCGCGAGATACCCAGGCGGGTACCCAGTGGAGTCTTGACAGTATGGGTTACCCCAGTGGTCGATCTTGCCCTGGAACGTGCCCGTCATGAGGTGCGTCGCGTCGACATGTCGATCACGAACCCAGCCAGCGTTCATCGACTCGCACGTGATCGTAGAAGTCGGCAAGTCGCAGTCCGTGACGGCGTTGGAGCCATAGTGGTTAATCATAAACACGTCGTACGAACCCTTCAGCAGCTCCGACTCTTCCTTGCTGAATTTCGGTAAGCGACCTCCCAGTCGCTCGCGCATGACTTCGGGGTAATCGCCTGAGACGACCGGCTCGATGAACCACCCCATCTCGAACTGTACCGCACGTTCTGCTGCTTCGATATCCTTCGGGTTCTGTGGGTCCAATGGGTAGTAGTAGTACGCAGCGTTCGTGACGATGCCGATGCGGCCTTTCTTGCCGACTACGTTTTTCACCTTCAACTCTCGGAAGCGAGCGACCGCCTTCGCATGCGCCAGTAGCAAGTTCGTTGAGACCACGTACGACTCGGTCTCCGATCCACTGTGCCCTGGGGCGATTATATCACCCGAGTAAGCGAAACCCGCGATCGACACAGGCTCGTTGATTGTCGACCAGATGTCGACCTTCTTGCCGTATTCGTGGAAGATAAGATCCGCGTATTCGACAAGTGGTCCTGGATCTCAGTGTTGAGCCACCCAGCGGGAGAGAGCTCGTTCTCGAGTTCAGACGGCAAATCCCAGTGATACAACGTCAGCAGCGGCTCGATGGCGTTCGCGCGCAGCTCGTCGATCAGGTTATGGTAAAACTGCACGCCCTCCAGGTTCACCTTCATGTGCATGGTCGTGTTGTCCCAGTTCATCACACGGGACCACGAGATCGAAAAGCGGAACGACTGCAGTCCCGTCTCAACCATGAGCTGCACATCCTCATTGTACCGGTGGTAGAAATCGACGGCGACGTTGGCACATTGGTACCCAGGCTTTTCACGGCAGAAGGCGTCCCAGATGCTTGGTGTGCGACCGCCTTCCTTGACAGCACCCTCGACTTGGTACGAGGCCGTGGCGGAACCGAAGAGGAACGAGTCCGGGAAGCAGCGTCGCGAGGCACTGACAGCCCCGGCCGTCGACGCGAGAGCCACGACTAGAAGTGAGGCAAAGCGCATGGCGAATGCAGAGCCGAGAGGATTTGGGAATATGAGGAATCTTGGAGAAACGTCGACACAGATCTATCGGCTGGCGTCATCACCTTCGAACTTCAAGGTTGCGATTACAGCACCACCAACTTGGAGTTTGTATGAAGCCTTCATCCATACAAACTCGAAGATCTCGGAACCCCACTAAATGACGCATTCTTATTGGCTGTAGACATCCCATAATCTTCAACGCTGACGAAGGTTTTGATTACAGAGCACCAGGATGGTCTTGAGCAAGCCATTTCGGCGCCTAAAATTTCTCTGAGCAACAGACGTGAGAATTGAGCAAGGGGGAACACGGCTGCGAGACAGTCAGGAGTGTCTTCCTCTGCAGGCGATTCCTAATGAAGACAATACAATCTGCGTTTCGTTGTCCGAGGCCGGATAAAGAATTGACAAGAAAGTAAAAGCAGGTATATTCCAAGCACTATAGAGCGAGAGACGACAATTCACGGCCGTTCTCACTCGCCAAAATTGGAGGTTTATGCGTTCTCTTCTGACTCGATCTTCTTGATAAACTTGGCCGGGTTCCCTGCGTACACAGTCATCGGCGGCACGTCTTTGGTCACGACGCTCCCGGCTCCGATCACTGCGCCATCGCCGATCGTCACGCCCGGCAGGATGATGGCGTTGCCGCCGACCCAGACGTCTTCGCCGATCGCGATGGGCTTGGCAAACTCGAGTCCACTCGCGCGCACCATGGGATCCAGCGGGTGGGTCGCCGTGTAGAGCTGCACGCCCGGACCGAATAGCGTTCTCGCGCCGATGCGGACTTCGTTCACATCCAGCACCACGCAGTTAAAGTTCATGAAGACCTTGTCTCCCATGAAGATCTGGGCGCCGTAGTCGCAGCGGAAAGGCGGCTCGATCACGACGCCGTCGCCGGCCGCGCCGAAGAGCTCCTTGTAGATCGCCGTGGCCTCCGCCGAGTAGCTCGGCGTCTCGTTCAGTTTCTTGACCAGCGCGCGAGCCTTGACGAGCTCGCTGACGATTTCGTCGTCGACGCGGTAGAGCTCGCCGCGTAGCATCTTCTGCGTCTCGGTCGCCATGGCTGCTTGTGGTGGTGTGGGGGAATGTTAGGAAGTGAGTGAAGGAAAGAGACAGTAGTCTCTTAACCCTACACGTCATGTTTTCATTGGCCAAACTGGAGTCGACCGTGCCATCAACACCGCCATCGTCTCCCGCGATGATTACAGCTGTGACGCAAGCGAAAGCAGCCAATCAGAGCCTGTCATCACAGCTGTAATGAGGGCGTCTGTGTTGAAGCTCGACGTCAACCGCAACACAAGCTACGAAATGATGACGCACGGAAACGCACACATGCCATGGAAAAAGAAGACGCTGGAGATCGTAGAGTGTGCGATCAGACTGATGACACCCAGTAGTACAGTACAGCAAGACCACTGGCCCGTCCTCCGTCAAGTCCAGCTTTGTCGGCCGCGAAGCCTTCCATGGTTGATCTTCTCCACAGAACTTAATAGACACACGCCCCTGTGTGCAAAGCCACCATGCTCACCCCCGTAAACACCACCACAGGCTAGAAGAACATCTCCTCCCCGACTTCTATGTATGACAATTACGCGTCATTCTCCGCCACCGTATGCGGGAGGAGACAGGGTAGGCAGTACCAGGCTGTAGGGTTCACTAATGACGTCACCTTCGCATCCAGTACAGTACAGTAGCTTTCTGGTTGCGTTCTAAGCTTAGCTCAATCCTAATGGCAGATGTTGGAGATAAGCATTCCGTACCCACAGGACTTTTGAGGCAGCCGTTCCTTAGCCGCAAGGGGCCGTTCAGGGGCATTAGTTCTGTGGAAACTTCGTCACGATACTGTTCCGGACTACAGATCTCAAGGAAACCAAGGAATAAGACGAGGACGTACTCTTCCTCATGCTACCGCTCGTGGGAAGAGCACGCTCATGTGCTACCCGAGTACGCAGCTTGAACTTTGCGCCGGCTCTTTTGTCGACCGGTGCCTCGTGTTATTCAAATCGGCGAAGGCGATCGGTGTATCCGTAAGCGCGGTCCGTGGCCTAGCAAGTGAAACCAGCTCTGGCAAGACAAACGCCCGATGCGCATGGTGTTAACGTAGCCCCACGGGTTCGCCCGTGTGTGCGGGTACTTTCGATAGGTATGCAACGCCCACCACCACAAACCAACATATCGACCTCTTGCTAGGGCCTAAGTCGAGCACCTAGAAGAGTCCATCGTTGAACAGACACAGCGCTTGATGGCCATCACGATACTTTATACGGCGGCCAATCACGATGTGCGGCGACGAACACTGTACCCCCTCCCCCAACCACCTGTTCATTGTCGTATTGGTGACGAAGCGTTGATTGGTGACTGAGAAAGCTTTCATGTTGAATACGGCCGACGCCAGGAAATGACGCACACTTGTTCCAGCGGTTGCTGGATATCTTTCAAGAATTCAACTTTTCCTTTATCAGCAGAACAAAGTGAATACATTCAATTGGCCAGAAGAAACATATATTTGATTTTGATTGGCTGATAGTTTTGTGTCGTTATTTTTCCGTCGTTAATTCCGTTCAGTTGCAAGACATTGAAGTCGGGCATCACCAATACCTTAACAACACACATTGATTATGGTAGATGTCCGTCAAATCAGCCAATTGTTGCCTGCCAACAGGACGATCGCCATTGAAGCTCGGCGTAAGAGGAGGATCATCTACGATTTGATGATGTAGGAGTCCGGTCTTGAAACCAAGTGTGTACAGGATGTCGGTTCCTTCTCATATAATACGATTCTGCTTTCCAACAAAAAAAGGAGGATGTCGATCTCAGTAAACTATGGCGGCTTGACGACAAACTTCCAGGGTATAGTAGGGGAAAGAGATTGCCCTGGAGTGTCAGCCTCAATGGAACCCAACGTGAGTACCACTATAGGGCTCTGAGGATTTGCTCGAGTGAAAATTCTTGTGAATGTCAATGCTGCAAAGTACAGTATGCCAGACCCTTCATCGCCCCAACTGGACTCTGGTTAGCTATGAAGTTTCCTTTCATTGCACAATCTGCCATCAAAGCGACCGACAGCCTCAATCTAGTGTAAAATCCATGGCGGACGTTTCTTTCGCAGACTCGGCGGAGGAAGAGAATGTCCGGGCTCTATCTCAATTAACTCTAGCACTGAGACCGAAACCAGTTAGTTCAGTTCGGATTGGCGAAGGCATCAACGCAGCTCTATGCATCGATCAAATCAAGTGGGTTGAGGTCGCCGAGTCCTTCAAATCCAATGTCGATGGTACGATCGTCTGCACTTTGAACATCTTTGTCAAGAGAGACCAGTACCGGCTGCCAGCCGCGAGGCTTCACCAAAAGGCAGCCAAAGTGCTCATGAACAAGATGAAGAAGCCGCTTCGAACCGAACCTGACTTCATTGTCCGACGAAGTATCTGTGAGTTACAAGACCTGCGCAAGGCGATCGTGACCACGACTGTTGAGCAATCTCACATCCGGTTCTGCCACCACTGCAACGCCTACCAGTCGCTGCTGCTGTTCAACAGTACACGGCTAACAATCCTGATTGCGGAGCTCTGCTCCCTGGAGAAAGCCGTGCGAGTTGCCGAAAAACTCATTCGAGACCTTATTGAGCACTTTCAGAGCCGCCAGCCCGGAAGCGGACGCCGCGAAGGTTGCATGGCAATTCGAGACGTTCCATTGATCCTTCACTGGTTCCTGTTTGGAGGCGAGTCAGAAAGAACATGAGAATAGGTAGCTGCGTTATAGCAGCTAAAATGATGTATAACCACTGCCAACTTTGAATGAGAACTCATCGTAAATCGCGGAAACTGGACAATAAGCCATGCAAAGTGCATTCACATAGAATCGACCCCGTGTGTGACCGGCGTAGACAGTTAAAATAAAAATAAATAATTCACATAGAATTGACGACATTTTATTCGTTTGTTTGGATTGCGAATGCAAGTCGTTGGAACGAGACCATCTCCACCATCAATCCGAGTTCATCTAGTTCGCGTTCATCGAAGACAATTCACTCCAAATTTCATCATCAGCGGCAACATAGCGGACAACACAATCTACTTGGTCATGTTCTACAGGTGGCGCTGCTTAAAAGGCGATATTGCGAACGTGCGGATATAAAGGCCCCGCTAGTCAAGTAGACATAGCGTGCTCCGTTTTTTTTTTGTCTAGGTGCAAGCATTGTCGAACTGCAGGTGGCAATTAGCTCACAATTTGAACAAGAACCCCAAGTACACCTCCACTCAAATGCTGGTCGCGTCAAAGTCCAACGCCGTTTTGAAACGTCTTGGCTCTTCCAGTGATCACGTGCTGCTGTTTTCTTGGCCCGCAGGCGAGCCGACAAGCTCTTCTTCCAGATCCAGTGCTGGCCCGTGCTTCTTCTCCAGATGTGCAATCACGCCGATAAGAATGAAAGTGGCAGGCGCGATGCCAAATGCACCAATCTTCCACATCATACGAGCTCCATAGTCGTCGTAGATGAATCCCCCGACTAGAGCGACCGTGCCGGCGCCGATCCCGCGCTGGAAGGCAGACAAGAGACCAATCATCGTCCCAGCCATGCCTTTGGGGACCGCTTTGTAGACAAAGTAGTCAGGAGGAGTCCGAAGGTGATCCCGTGGAGCGTCTCGACGGGAACAACATACCACGGCTCTTCCATGTACGCATACACCAAGTCTCGTACAACAAAGGCAACAGCGACGGCATTGAGGCATGCTGCAGTTCCGAACCGTTCGATCATTGGGCTGGCAAGGAAGAAAACTGGGATCTCGGACATCGTCTCTACGATCACAAACACACTGGCGATGGGCGCGCCGTTGTCAGACAAGTCATAGACATTGAGGAAGAGGAAGTTGTCGATGAGCCCACCGCTGATGCCAGCCAGCAGCGCCACGCCGAAGAGAACGAGCACATCTGGTCGGCGTGCGATGTGGCGCACATGTGACTCCAGCATACCTTTCCGTCGCACATCGTCCTCGTCTCCGTAGCCAGCAGGGATCGCCTGCACAAGAATCGCCAGAGACATACACGAGACGCAGAGCATCATCGTGAAGCACCACTTGATATCTATCATCCCACACACGAAACCCCCGACGCCATATCCGAAAGCTCCATAGAGCTTCTGCTTGCCAAAGTCCCCACCCACTCGTTCAGCAAGCTTCACGGACGCTAGATCAAGAAGAGCGAACGTGGGCATCATTTGGCAGTAGGCCGCGAAGACAACGACGATCATGAACGGGAACGACCGAACGAACTGGATGGCAAATATGAGCAATGCTGAGGTGACATGGCACAGCACGTGTACTTGCTTGTGGCGATGGAGGATGTTTGCGACGGCCCCCCACAGAGGTGGCCCGACGATCATACAGATGCACGGGGCCATCAACACGATTCCTGTCTCGCTTTTGGAGAACCCCGCCTTTTTGAAGTAGATCTGCATTTGAACAGTAAGAAGCAGTTGGACACCGGGTAGCCTTTGTGGACAAGAACTGAAACTCACTGGGAGGTACGCGATGAACGAGAAGCAGAAGCTGTGCACTAGGGTCAGCATCTTGAGCGGCACCAGCTCCTTCGACTCGCCCGCGTCACTCAGGAACACCGGCCGGAACGGCATGAGAGCGTGTCGCTGGTCCCTTGACAAGTGGATAATTGCGAGTGGACCGTGTGACTCTCGGCAAACCTTGTGGCATGAACATCAGCAACTTCAACCGCAATGTGTACCGAGGGCCACACCAGCTGTTAGGAAGACCATCGAGTCGAAGACATCAAATGGCCAATCACGCCCGTTGCCACGTATGCAGTACACTCTCTTCGATGGCGTGCTGCTGGATTCAATTACGTGTCTGTCAGTCGAGCTATAGGGCGGTACATTGGGTCCTCCATCCACTGGCGCTATCGTTCAGCAACCTGTATCCACCAATCACAAGCGTCTTTGATGATGATGATGATGATGATGATGGAGTCTATTGAGTTCAACTTATTTGTGAATCCAAATAGCTTCGGTGCTGCTACTTGGTCGAAATGCTATAGCTCAACGGGTTGGCTCACAGTTGTGACCAGCCACGGACGCAGGTCGTTGTGTAGCAGCGAGGGGAGATCTTGGTGAACGCCCCGCTGGGTGGGGTGGGAGACTTGGGAGCCCTCGCGTTCATAGCGAGATTGGCGAGCGAGTCGGCCATTTGGTTGTAGGCCCTTCGGTGGTGATGCCAGTGTTGGACGTCAAGCCGGTCCGCTAGCCTGCGCGTCTGCGAATAGAGCGCCTGTAGGGCCCGATTCTTGGGGGCACGGTACTGGCGGAGCTGACTGAGAATGAGTGCACTATCGCCAACTACCTCGAGCGCCCTGAGCTGAAGCGCGGCCGCTCGTTGGAGACCGGTCAGTAGACCACGATACTCCGCTTGGTTGTTGGTGGTATGTTTGGAGGCGTGGCTCATGGCCGCGCTCCACAATATCTTCGCTGATCCGGTTGCTGGAGTAGTCTGGATAGGAACTGCGCCGGATCCGCCCGGGCCTGGGTTGCCCCGAGAGCCCCCGTCGAAGAACAGCAAATGACGCACTTGTCGTCATCACAAGCGTCTTTCACAGCATCTCTTTCCACAATCGTCATGCTGAGGCTGTTACTAATCAGAGTCTTCGGCAACTCTTCAAAGTTTTCGTGCTCACGTATTAATAGTATCCTGGATACTGGTCAGTGGGTGCAGAAAAGTGGATAACGTTACTAATCCTATCAAATCTTGTACTGTAGGTTGGGTGGAATGCTCCACGGTTTTTATCTTTGTTTAGAGTCTCGCTGCAGCTGGCAAGATGAGTCGAACATTGCCTTTCAGATGCTTGTTGCAGCCATCTGAATCGTGTTGCATCCGTTTTCCCTCCCAATTTGTTTCACTCAGGATGGGTCTCTCTACCTCTGCTGGTTGCCTGGGTAGATCCACCAATCAAGTTCTAACACGTCACGCGTAATCCGGTGATTGCACCTCGAGTCTGATGACGCCTGTATTGTAGCTGCACGCAGTCCCAGGGTGAGGGCTGAACACGTAACGTTAGTTCCCAGAACCCAGTAACCAAGAATAGTCAGACCAGATCAGATCCGTTGCTGGAAGCGTGGCTCTACCGCACTGTCCCATGAGCACAGCTGGATTCTGTGGATCACACTTCATGACTCCAATGGGCCTCGCGATGCTATAACATTGGAATTCTCGAGCACTTCTGGTTTTACTTTTGTACTATGCAAAGAGATAAACACTCAGACTAGTGCTCCCCGGCACTTTGACACGATAAAAGTGCTATTCATCAACAACTGAATCTGTGCGTATCAGTAGCCACGTCTGTGCTTAGACTTCGATGTGGACGGTCTGCGAGACGACGCCCGTGTCGATGCCCCAGTTGTCGTTGGTCATACCCTTGGCCGAGTTGTCCTTGAGCCAGCACGTGCCGCCGTTGTAGTTGGTCCACGTGTACCACTTGCAGCCAGCGATCTGGAGACACTGGTCGTAGCACTGGTAGACGTCCTTACCGGGCAAGTTCTTGATGTCGCCGCCGGGCATGTCGCGGTTACGCCAGATGACGCGGATCTTGGGACAGTCCTGGCCGCGCATGGCAGAGTAGCTCGTGGCGTCCGAGTTGAGCTTGGCCTCCATGTCACCCGACTTGAGCCAGCACGTGCCGCCGTTGTAGTTGGTCCACGTGAACGACTTGCAGACGGGGTGCTCATCACAGCGGCGGAGACAGGAGTCTGGGTCGGGACCCGAGGCCGTGCCGACGTCTCCGCCGACAAAGTCCGTGTAGCTGTAGCGCTGGACGCACATCTTGTAGGTTTGAGCGAGTTGTCGGTTGTCGGTAGTGGTGGCGGTGGCGTTGGCATTGGCGACGGGGATGTCGAGGTTTCCGAGGGCTTCAGTGGCAGTCGGCTGGGCGTAGGCAGTGGCCTTGGCCGTGGTGAGAGCGGAAGCGAGGAGGAGTGCGAGGACGTTCATGGTGGATCGGTGGTGGTCTTGGTGGTGGTCTTGTCCTCGTGTCGGAGGTGCTTGTAGTTGGTGGCAAATGTGCGAATGAGAAAGAATCGCGGCGGCGGGTCCGTGCGCGGAGGGACGAACGAGTTCGTTGGATTCACCACGAGATACGAGTCGCGTGGCTGGGTTGGTCGCTGGCTGCCAGCCACCGACTGTACCAGCCAGTGGCTGGTACAGTACCGAAGCCCAGCGTTTCGTTGGCCTGTCTTCCTCGTTGAATTCACTGGGTAACTATGCGGGCATTAAGACCACTCTTTTGACGGTCTGTCTAGATCGATGGAGTCGCCTGATCTGGTGACAATTACTCGTCGTCCTCTCTTTGGGTGGTGTAGTATCAATGCCAGGGTGGTAGAGAGGCAATCTTCAACGCGCTAAGGACGTTTATTCGATTTTTTGTTTCATGAAGTGTGATAGCTCAACTTGAGATTGTAAGAGTCGACGTCCCTGAATATTGTCTCTGTGATATTGAGGTTCAAGACCTGCCATCTCAAGTCTAACTACAGAAAAAGTACATCCGGGTGTTTCTGTTCCCGTCCAGGACAAGCGCAAATCTCAAATCCATTTGGCTGATATGCTTCCTGCCTCTTCCGCGGATTCAGCCGATCTGATTTGGGTCCCGTGTCAGCTACGACAGCCGCCCGATCAAGGATTCATACATGAAGTCACATGATTAGATCCCACAACGACCAACGTATCTCGGCACTGTCGAGATCTATCCAACAGAAGCCGAGATTTTTGTGCATTGCGTCAAGAGCTAAATCCGCCAACTACAGTAGCAGGGTGGTTGAATCCGGTGTTAGCAACGATGATACTAAGCCACGTCCGGATTCAACCACCAGGACTCACTGGATCTACGCCTGTTGGCGCAACGAAATCTACCTAACGAAACCTTTGATCGCTATGAACTTCAGCTCGTTGTGGGTTTACTCTGGTCGGGGTGATCACCAGCAGTTTCCACGACCACAAGTACAACTTGTCGCCCAGAACGTCCAAGGGCCCGCTAAAACTGGCGGGCACGCGGGCAACTGGTTTGACGCACTCCGACGACGTCATGCCGGCGCGCAGCTTGACGTTGTCCTTCTTCAAGAGACGAGAGCAACGGTGAAATGGGCCGGGGTGTTCCAGGACCTTTGGACGTGGTCGTGGGGCTACGATCCAGGCAAGTTCTCGGAAGCCATTTCGTTCTGGTCGCCCATGCCGTCTGCGGCCGGGGGTGTGGCTATCTTGCTCACACCCACCAGCCCACTGAGGCACGTATCTCCCTGGCAGCAGCACGAGTGGTCAGCCCACTTCGTCGCGATCACAGGGATGCTTGACGCCGAGGTCGTGTCCATTGTCAATGTGTACGCACCAATTGATCGGCGGGCCCGAGAAGACCTTTTCCAGAAGCTCGCGAACGCTGCGGCGCCTCCCGGGCTCGTACTGGTGGGTGGCGACTTCAATTGCTCTCTGGACGGGGAACTCGATCGCAGCCGCGCCTCCCAAGCATCGCATTACTCTCCAGGTCTGGCGGAGCTGGTACGAAAATGGAAGGTGGTGGATTCAGTCACAGCGAACATGATGAGCGCGACTACGCCAGGAACCATCAGCAGTTTCCAGGCGAAGTACCAAACGTATATGTACGCGGTGCACGAGGGCACCACCGCCACAGCGAGGCTCGACCGGTGGTACCTGTCGGCCGATCACTACTCACGAGTCCAACGAGTCACAGTCGAGGCGCCGCGGCAGCCGCACGGGTCACAATTTCAATCGGTCCTTGGTACACCTCTCCAGCCAGCTCCGGCAAACGACCACAAGGGCTTCGGTATCCTCTCCCGCCATGTGCTGCAGAGGCCATTCTGAAGCACGGGCGCTCCCTTCTCACGGAAAGAGGTCTGCCTTTGGCGAAGCTACCGGTAGCGGCCTCGGCAAAAGGCTGGGATGTACTGAAGACGGACGTGCGCAGGGACAGCCTTAGCATCCGGCGGGAGAGGCTCGCGGCAGCAACTCGACGGC